>CM076575.1:928478583-928543106 GCA_034641835.2 Pinus albicaulis | reverse complement strand
AAATAGATAAAGCTATAATTTTATTAATCGATATTATTTTTTTTAATTTTAGAAACTTGAGATGCATGATGAAGTAAGCGTTTTGATGATTCCATTTATGACATTTTTTCGATTAATCAATTATTTTTTTTTTTTTGGCAGTACTACATCTTCATCATGTCCAACATATCACCCTAATCCAGGCAGGGAATTGAACTAGTAACTTCACATCAAGGGAGTTTCTTAACAGAGCACCCGATCACCATCTATCCAAAACCCTTAATAAATTTAATTAAAAGATAAAAAAATTGCATATCCATGTAATAATTATTGTTAATTACATGGATAGGTATGTCTATTTTGGAATAGGTCTTCTAGAATTTTTATTTAACTAGCATAGATCCATCCTAACTCTTGATCTACCAAATGTCGATACAAATCAAACTCTCAAGATGCAAACATCTTCTTGAGTGAAAAACTTCAGAGATTTGATTCTTCTCAACCCTTATATCTGGAGTTTAGATGGATATATGGGGTTCTAAGAAAAACAATAATAAAATATTTTAATTTTAAGAAATGATTTATTTTCATGAGATTTATAGTTTATATATTCTATTTATGATTCATACTCTCCATATTAAAAAGTTAATACATGCTCCATTATATTTGGAAGTACAAACTCTCACTCTCTCTCTCTCTCTCTCTCTAGACACACACATGCACATTGAATTATTTTTGTTATTAATCTTTTCCTAAATTTTTACATCCTATCTTCATATTAAAATTTAAGGAATTACAAATCTCCCTTACACCTTAAATTAGAAAGAACATGTTAAGGAAATAAAATCTCTCTATTTATTTGTATATATTTGAAGTTAAAATATTTTACTCAACATGCATATTGAAATATTTGATTTATGAACCAAATTAATTTTTTTTTAATATTTTTTATTAATATATATTAACTCTCAATTAAGAATTGAATAAATTACACATCTCTTTATAATGAAAAGTGAAATTATAAGAAATTTAAAATTTAAAATACCAATATATATGTGTGTGTGTGTGTGTGTGTGTGTGTTTGTGTGAATTAAAAATCATATAACAATAATAATTCCAGCCTAGATCCATCTTAATTTTGGATCTCTAAACATATACCCTTCCTAATAAATAGTAAATTAAAATTTTTCCCCAAGAGTTGCTCTATAACCTAGGATCCCTCTGGGCCCTATCCGCATAAAATATGTATCTAGGTTGGTTTAATTTCCCCTTTTAAATAAAGTATATTCATGAATGGTAAATCAACTATTTTACTCATTATTAATTTTATTAATTTTTAACTTTGGGATCAATTGTTTTTACACGGAATCTCTATACATATATCCATAGTAAATTAAGATTTCTCCCTCGACATATGCTCTACAACCTAGTATGGGGGCTATCCCTATGGGCCCTTGGTAGATCCGTAGAAAAGATATATCTAGGTTGGTTTAATGCCCCCCTTTAAATAGAGTATATTCCAAATGAATACCATGGGTTCTCCATACCATGGCAATATATATATATATATATATATATATATATATATATATATATATATATATATATATTTGATAAAAATTAAAATGATAATATATATATCATATATATAGTAGCTATAAATTAAGATCGATTTTACCATATAAATTAAAATAATGAATTAACTATCGAGTGGTTGTAGCTCAATTGGTGACGTTGTAGCTCAATTGGAATAATGATTTAACCATATTTCAATTTAATTAATAAGCACATAAAAACTTAATTCTTACAAAAAAAAACTTACAATATAACAAGAGCCATGGATATTTACCCTCACTTTACCATTGATGTTATTAACTTGTAAATAGGATTTGTTACAATACCATGGGCTAATACCATGTCTTATCAATACTAAATTATATAAAACCATACCTCATTTCAAAATAAAAATATTTAATTTTAATTTAATTTTATAATATATTTTAATTAAATCTAAAATAAAAAAGGTTATAATTATTTTTGAGATATATCTAAACCCTTTATCCTTACTAATAATATAATATATAAATAATATTATTACGAAATAGGATAGATAAGTAAATAAAGAGTTGAAGGGAATTTCTAATCCAAGATCTATTAACCCTCCTTCCTCTCCTCCCCGAGGTCAAGTTTCTTTCCTTTACATATTATTATGGGAAGATCCTTACCAAGCTCGGATCCTTAAAATGGGAAGATCTATCCTAATTCCTTATCTCCACAAGCTTCTCAATTTGGATGTATTGCATGGCTTCCCTTAGCTTGGGATGCAAAGCATTATTGTACCTATATTTAAAAATGTGGACAAGAGTGTTCCATCTAACTACAGGACCATTAAGGTTAGCCATATCCTTGCCAAGATTTATGGGCTCATTTGTAGAAGAAGCTTAGCATTTGGCTTGAAAGCCAGGGAAAAAGAGCTAAAGGACAAGATGGTTTTAGGAGACATCACTTGACTATTGATAATCTAGTCACTCTTATAATCATTGTGGAGGAATGCTGCAATAATAAATTCAATATCTTATGTTGATTTATGGACTTTAGAAAAGCTTTGAACACTGTTCCTTAAGATAAACTTTAGGAGAGAGTTAAATAGATCATGGTCCTTTCTGAGCTGAGGACTGTTGTGATCTAACTCGACGAGACCATCACTACCAATCTTAAGACCAATGAGGGGTGTTCTAAAGACAGTAAATGCAATATTGGAGTTAAGAAAGGGTGTCCCTATCCCCTACCCTTTTTGGCATGTACATCGATAAGCTAGAGGAGTGTCTGGAATCTACGGGGTGCAAGGGCACTGAGCTTGCTGGTGTTCTCATTACTCTTCTCCTCCATGCCGATGATATCGCTCTTCTTGCAAAAATCCATGATGACCTTGACAAGCAGCTCAAGATTCTTCATGACTACTGCTCCAAGATGGGTATGCCAGTTAATACCAATAAGACTAAAGTCATAATCGTTAAATCCAAAAAGATCACCCACGGTAGTTTCATGTATAATAAACAGTGCTTAGATCAGGTTTCTTCTTATAATTATTTGGGCATTGACTTCCCTCATCATCTCAACTGGAATTATAGCATTGAGAAAAGGATTATTAGGGGTTGGAAAGATTATTATGAGCTTGAAAACAATTGTAAGTCTATCAATATTTACATTTGGAGTAAAAATAGGTTCTTCTTTGAGACCCTTGTCACCCCTTTTGTCTTATACGGATGTGAGATTTGGAGTTGCAGTATATCCAGAGAGTCACAGAAGAATATTGAGATGATTCAAACGAAATTCATAAACTACAACCTTAAGATAAAGGGAAATACTCCCTATCCTATCCTCTTGATTGAATCTAGTTTGTCTACCTTTGAAAGTACAACTACGTTTAGATATCTGATTTATAAGAATAAGCTTAAAAAAATGGAACCAAAAAGGCTCCATAAAATTGCTTCTAACTATAGTAAAAACCCTCACCTTCACCTCAAACGTGGGTGGCATAAGGATGCTTAGTACTGGCTCAACTATTGGGGAATTAAGGAGGAGCTCAGTATGGGAAGCAAAGATAATAACAAAAATAATATTAGCTCCAAGTTTAAGGACAAGTTGTGGGATGATCAGGAGCTGGAGGGTAAAAGGAAGCTAAGATACTATAAGGAAGTGATTGACCCCACCCTTGATAATCAGAATTATCTCTCTATGTTGTCGAGAAATAAGAAAAAAATGAGCATCGCTAAGATAAGAACTAATTCCCATTAGATTCAGAGTGAGACCGGGTAGTGTTCTATTCCCAAGACCCCTTAGAATGATAGAATCTGTCAGATTTTTGATTCTAAGTAGGTAGAAGATGAAACTCACTTCCTTTTAGGCTAGGCGACTCTTACTCACATTCGCTCTCAATTCCCTACCATATCCCACACTTCCAATATTCTTGACCCATTAATCCAACCCACCTATAGCGATCTTGGAGCACTTATTTCCCTTATCTTTGACCATAGAAAAAATATTTTGAAGGATCGAACTTAGATTTTTTCTCCTATCTTAAGTTCTAATAGACAGCATTGGTCTTAAAGGATAGTAACCATCATCATCATCATCATCATCATTATCCAATTTTAAGGTCACAACACCCCCTTATATTATTATTATTATTATTATTATTATTATCTAATTTTAAGGTCACGACCAAGCTAGTCACCATCCCCTTGTTTGTGGGACAAGGGGACCAAAACAAGGGGACCAAGCTAGACACCATGTGCGCAACGAGCTAAGTCTACGAAGGCATACATACTCTACCCTGCTTTGGGTTTGGACCTATGACCTCTTATGAGGAAACGCATGCTCTCAACCATTAGGCCCATAAAGGGACAACTAACCTCATAGAAAAAATATTCTTAAAAAGTAATCATAAAACTATTTTTAGACCCAAAAAAACTAATCTTTGAAGCAAATAAGCTGGTGAGCGAAAGTTAATTTTTCCTCATGTTCAATTCGGAGGTTTACCGAATCCCTTGTTCATGTGGAAAAGAATACATTAATTAGATTGGATGTCCCTTCAAATTTTGTAATAAAGAGCATATTGTCAATACCAAACTTTTCAGGCTATCAATGTCACCCATAGTTGAACACTCTTTTAAATAAAAAACATCTAATCTACATTAATCAAACCAAAATACTCACGTATATTCCTGTTTTCAATTCCATAATCATTAGAGAGGCCCTTGAAATAGAGAAAGACCAATACTTTAATTGAGGGGATGGTCATAAATTAAGTCATCCTTGGCAACCAATTATCCACCATCTGAGTCATTAGATAACATTTTTTTGCATCCTTATTTAAAAAAAAAATTCATATAATAAATTATTTTAAATAAATTTTATACATTTTGTTTTCTAATTCAGTGTATTTTTAAGATTATTTATCCTTTCAATTTTATCTATATTTTTTAATTTTAGTCTTATTTTCCTTCTTATTAATAAATTGTTTGACCATGTACTTCTATCGTTTTCATTACCCTGCTTAATTCTCCCCCAAAAAAACCCATCACAGTGATCTATTCCAATTTAATTTTAATTTAATTTAATTTAATCATTTATT
This sequence comes from Pinus albicaulis, assembly GCA_034641835.2. NCBI lineage: Eukaryota > Viridiplantae > Streptophyta > Pinopsida > Pinales > Pinaceae > Pinus > Pinus albicaulis. The sequence continues at coordinate 928,537,990 of CM076575.1, read as the reverse complement.
TATAAAAATCTTTTGACTTGACCCTTTCATTAATGATTATTTATATATTTTACTTTATTTAATATATTGACTTAACCATTTAGCTTAACAACTAATTATATAATTTATTATTATTATTTTTTAAGGACTACTTTCATTATTAATTTAATATTGTTCTTTACGGCTAATTCTGGATTCTTTCTTCTATTAAACATCCATGACCATGGGTGGAGTGTCCAATCAAAACATTGGACATGATTAAACATCCTCCATATAATTTCTTCCAAAAATTTCCCTCAATATGAAAAAATGTGGAAATAAACACTCTCTCATAGGTCCATTTTAATTAAGGATCTACCAAATAATTAAAGGAATCAAATATCTCCAGGTGAAAATGGGCTATAGAGTGTCTCTAGAAGTAATTATCAATATTTATTAGTTGGATGGTAGGGATTTAACCTACACATAATATCCTAGATTATTATGAGTTGTATTTACAAATCAATTGTTGACATCTATCTCCATAGTAGTTATGATATTTTTTCCCTTTTAATTAAATTTATTACTTAAAAAAATGCCATATGAACGAGTGTCATATAAAATGAGTTATGTTTTTTTGGACATATGTTATTGATGAGCCATGGTATTGTAACAAATCCTATTTACATGTTAAGAATATCTATGCTAAATTGGGATTGAATCTCCATGATTAAGAATCTTGTCATATATATATATATATATATATATATTATGGAGTTTTTAATCTTAGCCAAGCCATAAGGGATTACAAGATAAGTTTTTTGATGTTTAACATAGAGCCATTTAATTTATATGGATGTGATAAATTTATTCAAAAATAGTCATGCTTATGGGCACAATTTTAAAAAAGAGAATGTTATAAAACTAATCTTTGTTGTTACATGTGTTTTTTTTTTCTAATTTATGTATAGATATTTAATTCATATATATATATTTTTTTGTATAAATAGCATAGCCATATAGATTAAATGAATAATAAACATCCACAGACATCAATGCATAATAAGCATCAAAACACTTATTTTATTTCACATTGCCAACATTAATAGAAATAATTAAAATTAGCTAAATTATAAATGTTATTATTATTATTATGAATAATTTAGTATATGAGTTAACCCCACATAATTATGGAGATTATTAATTTATAAACAGCCTTTCTGACAATACCATGGCTTCTCAATACCACATGCCAGAAAACCCCTAACTCATTTCAATGACACTTGTTCATATGACATTTGTTTTTTTAATTAATCAATTTAATTAAGAGGGAACAAAGACATAACTACTTTTGAGATAAATCTCAACTTTTGATTTGTCACTATTACTAAGAATATCTTAGAATATCTCATGAACGTTAAATCTCTACCATACACCTAACAAATATTGTTAATTAAATAGAAATTGAGGAAAATCTATTCCAAAATAGAGATGCCCCTATAGGAATAATTAATAATAATAATAATAATTTTTAAAATAAAAGTATAATTTAGATCATTTTTATGTCGTACGACATATTTATTTGAAAATAGATTTCCTTGATGCCTTTCTGTCATAATTTGTGCCATTCGATCCTTTGTTAGACGATTGGATCATGATCATCAATCGATTCCAATTGTGGCAATTGACAGTTGTGAGGAAGTTGCGACTTTCCTTATAACAATAACAATAGTAATCATTCCCACCTGCCATGCTCTATTATTTGGACTATCTGGTAGAGAAATCTCCTGAAGTTGCTGATAAGAAGCTTGTGGTAGAAAAATCCCCTGTTTCTGATAAGAAGCTTCCTCCTTTCAAGGTCGGGAAGACACTACCTAGGGAAGGCAAGAAACTAAATGGCAAGAAGAAGCACAAGAAATTGACAACAGAAACATACAAAATATATGTCTTCAAGTTTCTGAAGCAGGTTCATCCTGAGGTCCGTATTTCCAGCAAGGCCATGGGGAGGTGATTTTCAAAATATCATATGTAATTAGGGCCACTACAGGTGAAATCATAAAAATCCTATTGTTATGGCAAAAGGCAGATAGAGCAGAGAACTAAATAATACCCCTTGATACCATCATGTTTGCAAGAAACTACAATCTTCGACGGTTATCTCTATACAATGTATTTTCCCATTAACATTAATTGGAGGTTTTTGTTTCTAATGACAGAAGGGGTTTTTTTCTCCAATGTTAAAACTGTTGAAATTGGAGAAAAGTTTTTTTTTATGTTTATATTTGTCTTCTGCCATTTCTAGTTTTTTTATTAGTGTTTGAAATATGTAGCATAGTTTGCTATACTATTTTTTCTATGCCCAGTGAATTTTAGATGAAAATACAAATCAAGTTTTAGGAAAAAAAACATGCACAGTAGGCTCTGTTTTATTTTTAGGCAAATTTCAGCTTAACAGTCTCAAGAGCACGAAGTCCTGATTAATTAAGGGCATGAAATGAAGCCCCAGTTTTGGGAGAGAATAATGATTCCTGTAATAAAATCAAGTGAGATATCACTTGGTTGTATCTTCTTTAAGGAAAAGCATGTGTAGTAGGCTTTGTTTTATTTTTTTAAGCATTATGTAAATTTTCATCTCAATGGTCTCAGAACACCAACTCCTTGATTAACTATGGTCATGGATCCAAGCCCACTTTGAATAGAATGAAGATGCTTGTAAACAAATCCCGTGAGATATATCCTTGGTTGTATCTGTCCCAGGAACTACAAGGCCATCTATAATAAATATCAATCTTGTATAAAGAACCCTATAGGAACCAAAGAGCAAGAGACCCCAAGTAAAACTAGAGTGCAAACCTTAGCAAAGCCGTGAGTAGAGCCACATCAAAAGAACCCCAAGAAATACACGGTCCAACCCAATAGAAAGCCATCAAGAAGAGCCAAATCATAAGTTATTGAGCAAAGAAAAGAGCAGCAAACCTAAAGCCAAGATTAGAAAACTAGAGCCAGAGCTAAAGCCACAACGAATACCATAAGCAAGAGTAAGAACAAAAGTCAACATCCCCAATTTCTTGCAATTTGGGGACAAATAATCTTCAAAGTGAGAGGTGGGTCAAAGATGGAAACACTTACATGTAGCCTTAAACACACCTAAACCCTAACTACCTCCATAGTTTCTTTAAATACACAAGAACCAAAAAGGAAAAGAAGGGAGAAAGGAGGTTGTAGTCGGTAGTACACAACAAAGGCTAGATAAGTCTATTGTCATAGCGAGACACAAATAGAGCAGGTAGTAACTGAACATAATGTGTTGTTGCCATCATGATGGCACAAAGTTGTAATCTCATGTGGAGACCTTTGTATAGGTTTCATTTCTCTATTAAAAATCACTTGGAGTTTTTTTAATACAACCGTAAAGGGTTTCTTTCTCCGGTTTTAACAATGGTGAGCATTTGATTTGGATCTTTATAGTCTTTGGTGATTATTGTTTTTTCACTTAATATTTCAAATATGTAACATAGTTCTGTACATTTTAAGCTATGCTCACACTACGTTAACATTAGAAATTTTAATTGCGAAAAACAAAATTTAGTAGTCTTAAACGCATCCATAACACTCAAATAATCCCCATATTTGGCGATCTGTAATCCCAGGGAGAAAATACAGATCAATGTTTTCAGAGAAAAAAATTGTGTCTCTTTCAAGAGAGGGAAGTGAAATATGTTTTGTTTTATTTGTATGACTCTATTAAGCACATGGCTAAAATTTCAAACATTGCCAGCCCTCAGAATGGATGAAAGGAGTGGCTATATTTAAAGCCTCTAGTCGTATGATTCATTGAGCAATGATGGAATAAGTATCATTGTTCCTGTTTTGGGGAATATTTCATTTTGATAGCAACTTCATCTAAGGTTATTCAACATTGAGAACTTTTGAAGTAGGTTGCTATTTATTTGAATTTATCTTTCTGGCTCTCTCGGACGCTACATATAGTAGTCGTTATCTAATGGTGGCATCGTGAGAACCTCATCTCAAGAAGCTAGGAAAGAGGAGGGGAATTAAGGGTAAGTAACCCTTGTTCTCTTTCTTGTGGATTTTTTGAGGTTTTAAGTTGTATTTTATTTGTGCTTTAGGCATTGTCTTCACATGTATTATATGATGCAATTTTCTTCTATTGTTAAATATGGTTAGAGCTAACAATATAGATTTTAGACTAAAATGAAATTTAGATTTCAAGATGTTAATAAGATCATGTGTCCAAAATTATGTGGTGTTCTCTATATGATCGTATTTGATAGTTTTTTATGCTCTTTTTCGACTATGCTCATTTTTGCAATGTTTCTTTTTCAATAATGATTCAGATTGGCCACTTAGTCCATTTGATATAGTTGTGTCACTTTTCTAGTTATCACAGTCTTCATAGATCAATTATTGGACACACAATTCTGTACTTAGCAGCACATTTCTATTAATTCTACATAGCATTGTTTAGCATCATGAGCATGGTTATAGTGCTTCTAAATCTTGGTTTACCGAGTGATTCAGTTGTCAATAGTTGTTTCAAAGAATTTTTTATGTATCTTGCATTTGGAGAGAAAATTATTGTAGATTGAACATGATTTTTTCTATAACTTTGCTTTTAATTACAAATGCAAATTGGGACAAGGCACAATATTTTTTTCTGCCTTTACTAAAATTGACCAAAATCACTACAGATATCTTTCTTAGCAACTATTGGATCTCTTTAAGAATCTTACAGTGTTTCCTTTGCAACATCTGGTGATGGTGCAATTGCTAGTTATGTTTTATTTAATCTTCGCAATATGAGATGTATCATGAGGTAAGTATTTTGATGCATATTATGGATTTATGTGTACCAACATTTATCAACCACTATTTAATTTATATGGTTGACCTAATTATTAGGTGGATGGTAGAGAATTAACCTCTATAAAATATCCATGTAATATTTTTAATACTAATATAGAGTTCAAATTTGTCTCAAAGGTAATTATTCCCCTTTTACTTTTAAATTTAGTTAAAAAATATTATAAAATAAAACTAAGTTCAAATAATTATAAAATATTTTGACTATGAAATGAGTTATGATTTTTTGGGGCATGTGGTATTCATAAGTCATGGTAATTGATCATGATATTGTTACAAAGTCTATTTACAAGTTAAAAATCTTCATGGCTAAGAATTATGTCTATGTGTTTTTTTATTGATATATAACTTGAGTGGGCCTAATGGTTAAGAGTATGTGTTTCCTCCTAAGATGTCACAACTTCAAAACTAGAGTAGTTGGGTGAAGATGGGTCAGTTGTCTCATAAATTTGATTATAATTCTCTTGGTAATGACCTTCAAATTAGATTATAATAATTATTAAAAATTACAACTTAAGTATTTTTTATTATTTTTTAATCTAGAGAATGTAAAATATATCAACATTTAATTTATAGCACTATATTAATACTATAAATATGATGAACCACACTGGTTGGTTCGAAACGAGTCGACATTGTTCATTGTAATGTGATTATTACCAAAAGATTTCTTCATAAAATAATTTTTTTTACTTTGAAAGTAAACACAATAATATTAATATTCGTTTTTTTGAAATTATAAATAATCATTTTTTGTTATTTTGAAAAGAAATACAATATTATTAATATTTATGTAATTATCTTAAAGACATTCATCTACATTATGGATCCCAAAAATCTTAAATCTAACAATATTAATACTAATATTATTGTTATTTGATTAAATAATCCAAAATTATTCCACAATGTCAAATTGTTATTTCTCAACAATGTTGAAATTGTATTCACTTTTATATTATTTATTGTAATGTCAAGAAGAGAACGTGACTACCACTTTGACACAACATGGTCATTTGCAGAGAAGATCGATCTACCATAATGGACAATTGATAAAAAGGTCAAGGATGTATTATATTATTTAAAGATTCAATTAAACGAAAATTCAAAAATATAAATAAAATATATTATAATTTTAGATAAAGCAATGTATTGGATAGGATCTGAATCTTTGACAGAGTGAGAGATGAGTGTTAGGGTTTTTCACTGCACAGTTGAAGCCGCCACATCCAAGCATTTTCTTGTTGCTTGTGGTCAAGGGAAGCTACGTAGTTGGTTTCTTCACCGTGATGGTTGTCAAAGGAGGATCAACTGATTCAACTTTGGAGGATTTCCGACTGATTCAAAGGGCGTGGAATTTTTACCATGCCCAGACAGTGGGGTCTTGTCCCATGGTAATTTTCTCTTCGATAGGTCTTTTTTTCTCGCAAGATCTGTTTTGCTCTCGGCCAGATCTTTTTTTTCTCTAGTTTTCTTACCAATATTTATGTGAACGCTGTTGCTAGGTATTTTTTGTGTTCATATCTACCTCTTTCAGTAGATCCAGGTGCCGATAAAGTCTGAGGAGCTCTAAATCTATGGGATCTAGAGACTTTCTCTTCAGAATCATTTATAATGAACAAATTCGCAAGGTTTCTCCTTGAATATTTGCTCATTTGGCTATTGAAGTGTGAGGAGGGCCTCTTTCAAATTTTCTTAAAAGGTCTCAAAGGAAAATTAATGTGATTTCGATCAAGGAAAATCCATGTGATTTCGATCAAGGAGTTTTGATCTCGTTGTAGATATAAAAGAATTCAAAAAACCGTTGGTATAGAAGTTCCCTCTCAAATTTTGTTATCCTAAGGGGAAATTTTTGCAAGATTCAATGACACTTTAGTAATACTCCACTGTTCTTTTAACTCTCAGAATGCAAGGTGGTTCGCAAAATTGAGGAAACCCGACTGGATCGGTATCATACAAGGAGGCATTTTGATCAAGACTCCCCAATGGATCGAGCTCTTCCCACAACGCAGCAAAAGGGAAGATGCCTTCCACAACCTTGCAAAACCAAAATATTCTAGCTATGGCATTCCATCTTCCAGAGGTTAATGATCTTTTTAATGCCCTTCAATGGCGGGATGTATAATAATGTATTCTACAAAAGGGAAAATGCCTTCCACAACGTCGCAAAACCAAAATATTCTAGGTCTCTATATTGTCGTTCAGATGGATGGGGATTTAGCTATGGCATTCAATCTTCCAGAGGTTAATGATCTTGTTAATTCCCTCCAATCACGGGATGTATTCTATTTATTCAATGGGATTTGGCCCAAATAAAAGGATCTTGTTTAGTGGGTATGCTTTATCTGGATTTTTAATTGTAATATTCATGTGTGTTCTAAGGGAATTTTTACTTTGCAATTTGATTCCTAGAAGTATCTCGAGTTTTTTAAGTGAGGGCCATGGTTTTGGGGTAGGGAAGGTCTTATTATAACTCTATGGTTCAAGTTTGTGATGCCAACAAAATGGTGGTCTCCAAAATGTGGGTTTGGGCTTTATGCACCACAAGTGTTCGAAAGAATTGGAAACACACTTGGAAAGTTCATTAAGACATAGTTGGAAAGACATTCAAAAAGACTCAAGTCACCTTTTCTAGAATATGTGTAGAGTTAGACCTCTTTAAAGGATTACCATGCCACATTTTCTTGACTCATAACAATTTCTTATGAGCTTACCTAATCACATCCTCTTGACCCATAACAGTTACCAATGAACCTAGTTATTAGATTTTGAAAATGTTGGATTTTTTTTAGATAAGAAATTTATAAAATTATTATCCACACCTAAGGAAAAAAATTCAAAAAAGGGAAAAGAAACGTCATCAAAAGTAAAAGGGTTGGTAGGTTCCATATTCATAACTCACATAGGAAGAGAATGATAAACCAATGGAGAATAATAGAAATGTGGAGAATCAAAATCCACAAAGAACACTCTTTAATGGTGGGAGGAAACCTGTAAGAACTATGGTTCAAAGCCATAGGAGTATAGAAAAAGTAGAGATAATAGTAAAGTAGAGAGAGGAATCGCTCATTTAGTTAGAGACTTGAGGCCTAAATATATATTACATTTATGAGAGTTTAGATGTAGAAAAAAAAAACTATTTGAACATATATGAAAATAATATGGTAATTGTAATGGCAACTCTTTGCAAAGGAGTTCGGTAAAGAGTCCAAAAAAAAGGTAAAAAGGGATAGCTAATTGTTTATCTATCACTTAGCCTGAATGTTAAATTTTTGTGATTGTTTAATATATTTGAATGTATTTAAACATCTGCAAAATGTACTTTTATCTTTATTATCAAGTTATATATATATCTATATCTATATCTATATCTATATCTATATCTATATCTATATCTATATCTATATATATATATATATATATATATATATATATATATATATATATATATATATATAATAACTATATTTTTAATATGTTGTATCATTTCACTTGTACCAACCAATCCTCTCAAACTAAACTATTTTGTTAACCTCGAAGAGTCCTTTGTTTCAAATTCAATACTTGATAAATCAAAATTTACTCCCAAAAACTCATGATTATGTGTCCATTTCTAGATTTGGACTTGGTTTGGAAATTTTACAAGGTGATCAACCTACTATTTTGTTAGCGTGGAGGAATCCTTTGTGTCAAATCCAATGCTTGATAAATTAATATTTCATGATTGTGTGTCAATCTTCTAAATTTTGTCTTGGTTTGGAAATCTTACAAGATAATGAACCCAAAAAGGTTGAATGACATTAAACAATAGCAAAAATCTACCCACAACAAATATATATTGTTTATCATTTTATCATCATATAATTTAATTTTTTCCTTTATCATAATTTGTTTACTAAATTTGATTTCTCTAATTTCAATAATTTATTAAAAAAAATAAACAGAAATGAATTATTATTTTTTTAAATTTACTAATTGTAAATATTTTATTAAAAAAATTATCAAATCATATTATTATATTAATTTTTATCTATTTCAATATTTTTAGGGCGGAAAAATGTGAGAAGTCAAACTTGCAAAATCATTTTAATAATAGTTTTATTTAGAAAATCGAAGTAAAAAAATTACATGAAATATTTTACATGCATTTTGAAGCTTTGAACGATAACTTTTTTGGTTTCAAACTCATTGTAAGACTAAGATACACTATTCTATACATTGAAACATTTCCACTAGTACAATAATCACATCCATTGAAGATTGTGTGAGAGCATTGTACCTCCCATAAATTGACTTGCATCGACTACCATAATATTAGTGTCATGATATTAGTGTTAGCCCATTACTCACACATGGGACTAGCCACATGAAATTTCTAAAAATGTCCAAGAACCTTATCATTAGGCACCCTTCTAATAACCTTATTATTATGTTGTTCTGAATTAATGGATTTATATCATTGTTCCAAACATTCTTTGTCGTCCGGTACAATGTTGAATTGGGTTGTGGCATATTCTACATAAAAGTCATCATATCTGGAGTAGGTTATTTAGGTTTGACAAACCATATTGGATTCAAAATTCATAATAACAAAGACATGAATCCAAAGTTTCCTTTCTATTTTTCCAAGTTCTCTTATACAGCCATCAACCTATGATAGTTATCTTCGAGACTTTCTTTTATGTAGCTACTAGTTAGCTTGTCACAAAATAGCCCTAGGGTAAATTTATTTCTATGGAACGGATTCATTATTCAATAATGTTGACATAATATATCCCAAGGTCATCAATAAACAATCTCGTGACAAGTTATTGCAAGATATTGTTCAGGGCGTGAGCTTTGAATGTTGACATGTGTAAAAGGCTTAGGACCCATTACAACATTATGAAACCTTTGTACAACATATTCATAGGTAAATTATTGATATCTTCTAATATGATATGGCCTATTAGGGGAATCAATACAAAATCCAATCTATTTATTATATGTATGGAACGTCCTCTTCATTCTAGTTGAATTTTTATTTTTAAATATGTAATCAAAGTCATTCAAAGATACATTTGTAATATTGGAAGTGCTTATTCAGAGTCGGGGCACCTTGCTCCATTTTATCATAAACTTATTTCAAAGTTCAAAAAAATTTAAATAAAGTATGACGTGTCGTCTGAAGTGTAATTTTAAAGATGTTTGTTTAAATAAAGGTTTAATAAATTTTTTATTTTATTTAAATAAAAGTTTAATAAATTTTTAATTGTATAGGATAAAGGAGTATTGTGAAGTATAATTGTGAAGAGGCTTATTTACATAAAGGATTGCTAAATTGATGGTGATGGTGATGGTGATGGTGATGGTGATGATGTTGATGGTAAGAGATTGCTCATAATTATTTAACATTTTATTTTTATTTTAGAAAATTATGAAAATAAGTGTTTTAAGATCAAATATTTTTTTTCAATGCTCAAAAAACATTAAGAGAATTATTCTAAATTAATCATAGTGTCGTGAACATATTTTGAAATTTGTATCTAATGTGAGTATAAGTTAGAGTTGGAATATGTAATTCCTACTTGTCTTGTGCGTCCAAGATAGATTTCATATCTTGAGACTATCTCATGTATAAATGTGTGTAATCTCTTTGATTAATGAATAGAGTTTGCATATTGATATTTTATATTGGTATCAGAGCCTGTAAGGGCCTTTGGCTCTTCATGGGCATAGGAAAATAAATGATTGTATTTGTATTGTTTTAGTTTATTATTTGGGCTTGTCCAACGGCAGTGGCTCGACGGCCTGCACAGTGTGTTGAGTGGTTTGAAGTTCGATCGATGGCTAATTGCGTCCAAGGAGATCTAGAGGTTGCGCTTGATCGCTGGTGGATCCTATCTGTGTGAGAAGGAGCAAGCGATGGATTCATGGATCTTCTGCTCGTGGCATGAAGATACCGCTCCTTGGTAGAGCCGTTGTGTGATCGAGAAGTTTCTACTAGTGCAGAGTTGTGTGCAATTACCAATGAAAAAACGTTAGAGGAAATCGAATGATCGGCTCAATCATTAAATGGGAAATGGCGTGTGAATTGGGCGGTGTTGTATAGCAACACATATATCATAGTTTTTAGAGATCGTTGATCTAACCACGGATCAAAGGACCCATTGTACAAATGCTTGCTTCTATCGGTAAGAAAAACAAGGAAAGGATCAGTGGAATCATTATTTCAATATATCAAATTACTGTGTGTATTTCATTTTGGGTCAAACACGTCTAAGCAGTTGTATTACTTGCGATGGCGCTGGAATTCTCATTGCTCTTGAAACGACAGCAGGTGTTGCTATAAGGTTTTTTTATCGTGCAATTGGTGTCAATGTTCCAAGATCACGGTTTCTCCCAGTGAAGGTAACTTCAGATTTACTTCTTGTGCAGTCAGATCTTTACGCTATGGAGGAAGGTTTTGTCATCCAAAATACTTCCATCCTTTGATGTCGTAGTTGATATCGGCTGCACAAGGGGAAATGATTCGTGCCACTTTGTTTCTCGAAGATGGCATTGGCCCCGAGAATCTTCGACTCTGTGAAACAGTTTTTTTTAAAGCAGCTAGTGTACCAATAGAATGGGAAGAACATGTTGTTGAAAGTCTGAAGATCATAATTCGTCAGGATGCATGAAGGAGATAAAGATCTGCTACACGAGTTCTTGTTGCCAGGCGAAGTATCAATGAGTGAATTCGGGTGAGCCGACTGAGAAGAGGAATTGTAATGCATAGTGGACAGCTTTACTTCAAGGTCCCCGCCAGCCTGCATGGAGTTAGGCAGCTAGGATCGATCGTGAGACGTGATGTGTTGCTGTGTGTTGGAGTATTCCGCGGCCTCGAGTTTCACCCAAATGGTGCAGACAGAACGACCTCTATTGAAACCTTGATGAATCATCTTCAGGAAACTGCTCTTAACCATGTTTGTCTTTCTGCTAGATGGAGATGGATTTGGTGCTACTCTTGAGATGAGCCAGAGAAATCTCATATGGGTTGTGGCTCACAGGCAAGTTGGTGTTTTTTCTCAGTGCATGGAGCTAGGATTGGTACGCTGGAGAAGATTCTATGAAAGCGTCTTTGCTTTGGTTGGTTGACGTTGCCCTTCTTCCCACATGTTTGTATGAGACTTGGACTTCGATAGGGTTCGGCCTTGCTTGGTTGTTCTCCCCATCTCTCGTTCCGGTCCAAGCATTGTTATTTTCTACTGCTAATATGGGAGGGCTAATGGAGTAACTTCCAGCGTAAGCCTCAGAAATTATGTTTAGATGTAAATTAATGTTGATAAAGGCCATTTTATAACATTAAGTTCATGGAGTCAAAAAAATTTCGCTTTCTGAAAATTGTGGGAGTTGGTTTCAAAGCACACACAGAGGAAGAAGGACGTGTTTTGTTTCTGAAATTAGGATTCAATCATGAGGTTGAGCTCAAAGTACCACCTATCGTTCTCGCCTTTTGCTTCAAGCCTAACATAATTTGCTGCACAGGATTAGACTTTCATTGTTTGCTGCGTTTAGCAGCGTTTGATGGTAGGATCGTGGCCTGGAATGGAGAAGAGGCCATGGATCGAAGTGTGCTAAGGTGGGTGGATATGCCATCGTTGGTGCAGCCAACAACGTTAGAGAGACAACAACTCGCTTCTTATAGCGCACTGTGTCCGACCTCTGAGAGCAGATGTGCGGAACGCAGATAATTTGGAAAAGGTGAGATTATGCCGATGCAGAATTTATTTGATGGACAGTGAGCTTCCTGGACATGATTATGTTTCTATACAGGGTGAAGATGAAACAAAAACTTCCAACATATTTGCTTTGATGAAATAAATTGTCTTCGTGAATTCTTTTGTTTTCATGTTGAGCCTGATCAACTTAACATGTAAATGCATTCATATAAATCTGGTTAAAAATTAGATGTTTTATTGTTATGACATTTAGTTTGGAAAACTATTGTCAAGAGTGTGAATCTATGTTGGAATTTTCCATTCAAGATAGAAAAATTTATTTGCAGAAATCATTTACTACCAGATATGATGAAGACATGACAATGAAAATGGCATCAAAGGATAGTACTTGGAGGTACATCATAGATTGGAGGATGATCGAGTTTGTGTGTGCTGAGAGTGATGAAAATAGATCTTCATGTTCAATTGCGAGGATATAAACTTGACAATGGGTCTTAGTTGTTGCAGTATGTCAGCGAGCATGAGGAGGCATGCTTGGAAGCAGTCACTAGCCTTGATATTGTGAACAGGGAAGTGGCATTACGCTGTGATGCTAGGGGAATTGGATATTGAAACTAGAATTTTTATGTGTAAAATCGTTGAATTTTATGCATGTTGACAGTGAATTTGTGTGTACGACAGAGGATTGGACCAGTGGAGTTCTATATTATTGTTTTTTTTTAAGAGAAAATTGTGTCTCTTCGTGAGGCTGTGAGTGCCTATGTCTGGATCATCAGTGCTGGAATGCACTACATTGACTCTAGATGAAAAGTCGTTAATACAACTCTTCATCAGTGGACCCCTCAGAGGTATCGTTGGAGAAAAATGGTTGCTGGTATGTTTGGAAAATAATCATCTTTGGGCAGAAATAGAGAAATTAATCTAAAAAGTGTACGTTTTTTATTTATTTATCTTCTTGGAATCATGTTTAAAGTTATTGAAGCCTTATTGAGCCTAGCTAACTCAATGTAGGTAAATTTATTTTGTTAGAATTCGAGACTCTAACAAATGATAGGTTAAGCATGGAGTTCCAAGAATTTATTTGATAAGGATGCCCAAGATGTGAGCAACGAAACAGGAAGTAATGAAGCAGCAACAGATATTATGATGGACAAAAAAGTAAATGTTTGTTTGAGTTAGTGTGGGTTTGTGGGATAAACTCCCTAGCATGTTATAAGAAAGTCTAGGAAAATTGTTCTAGTAGTCATGTTATGTACCTGGAAACTCCAAAAGTTGAAGTATGGAATGTAAGCCTTGTAAATGCATGTGTAAATTTCATGGTAATCTCAAAACCACCTTGTAATGGTTTATGGTTAGCCATAAACCATCTCTAGCCCGGTGGTGGCAGATCGGAGTTGCGGATTTACCCAGTGCTGGCAAATCGGAGTTGTGAATTTACCAGGTGTGGTAGATCAGAATTGCAGATTTTCCCAGTGGAGGCAGATCGAAGTTACAGATTTTCCCGGTGGTGGCAGATCGGAGTTGTGGATTTGCCCGGTGGTGGCAGATCGGATTTGCAGATTTTCCCGGTGGTGACAGATCGGAGTTGTGGATTTGCCCGATCATGGCAGATTGGAGTTGCAGATTTGCCCAGTGGTGGCAGTTGCAGATTTTCCCAGTGGTGGTAGATTGGAGTTGTGTATTTTCCCGGTGGTGGTAGATCGGAGTTGCAGACATATTTGTTGGAGGTTCTACACATGCGATTCGCCCGGTGGTGGTGGATCTGAGTCACAGACACAATTTTTGGAGGTTCTGCACATGCGATTCGCCCGGTGGTGGTGGATCTGAGTCGCAGACACAGTTGTTGGAGGTTCTGCACATGCAATTCGCCCAGTGGTGGTGTATTTGTAGATATAGGTACATATATGCAGTGATAATGGTTGACAGAATCATGTATGCGAAGGACATCCTACGAGACTAGCGGTTGCAGCAGTTGGTACCCATGCATTCCGGTGGATGGTTGCTCCTTTATATGGACGTCGACATATCCTTTGTTATGTTTGACCACAACTAGACTTTTTGAATTGATATCATGACAAGTAGTCATTAAGAGAGGGAGTTGGAATATGTAATTCCTACTTGTCTGTGGTTGTAACTCTCTATTTGAGGAGTCTGTTCCTACATTATAGGAAGTAGCTAGAACTATATTTATTCCTAGTTTAGTGTGTGGTTGAGAGAATCTCTCAACCACATTATTGTGCATCCAAGATAGATTTCCTATCTTGAGACTATCTCATGTATAAATGTGTGCAATCTCTTTGATTAATGAATAGAGTTTGCAGATTGATATTTTATCTGTTAGACAATATGAGGGTAAGTGGTTTTCACCTTAAATGTTTTTAGTGTCCCAAAGGCGCCACAGAATATTTCATCCCATGGTGTTTTGGGAATTAGCCAACATCCATTTTCACTATCAATTTCATGAGAATTCTTATTTTAGTGGTTTTTAATTTCTTCTTTAGGCTAGTCAAGATAAAGAGATATTTTTATTTTCAAGATATAGGTGGATTGCCTCCTTATAACATCTTATGTTTTCTTTTTCCCTCTCACTCTTCATCATCCCACAATTTCTCCTTATGTTTTGATGTAATAATATTTTAATATTGTCTTTATTCTGCAAAATTATCTCATCCTTTATCTCCAAATGTTCTAGCTAAAACTTGGCATCTTTATGCCACCCTACTTGAGGTGAAGGTAGTGGTTTTGACTAGAGTTAGAAGTAGTTTTAGGAAACCTCATGTCTTGCATATTCGTAAACTTCTTCTTATACCTAAGATACATATTCATAGCCATGCTTTCAATGGGGTAAACAACTGCCTCAATCAAGATGATAATATGTGATGTATTTCATTTAATATTGATATTATAGGTTATAAAATGACTTTGGACCTATTCTATCTTCCTCCGTGACTCTTTGAAGATATTACAACCCCAAACCTCACATCGATATAAAATAACAAGAGGGATGAGAGTTTCAAATAAGAGTCTCTTTTTGTCTCAAATCTAATGACTACTTATTTACAATTGCTTTTAAGCCCATAATAAGCTTTCTAACCTACAATTATCATTTTCTCAATGTTATAATTCCCAATTGAGGTTATGATGGATATTAATTTTAAGAAATTTATATCAAGGAATTCCCTCAAAATTTTTCTTGTCATGTATGAAAGTATCATATGTGATAGTTCTAGATTTAACTATCATGCATTTTGTTTCAGTGATATTGACAATCACACCTGTTCCAAGAAAAACACTTGGAGGATTCTTAGTTTCTCCACAATATTAGAGTCACTTATCACCAAAAGAAAAATATCAATAGCATAAAGGAGAAGAGTTATGACTATGCTAGTTTTCGTGGGGCCAACACAAACTCCATGTTTGAAACATTCTTCTAGCTTATCATTCTATATGCAAAAAAGGTTAGGGGACAAGGGACACCTTTGCTTGAACTTGATATTGTATTTATTTTATTCCAACCAACCCTCATCATACCTAAACATGGTAACAACATTACCATACAAACATGTCACAACAACTCTCAACTCAAGAGGAATCAGTATTTCCTCCAGCTTCTTCCATAGGTTTTTCCTATGAAATATGTCAAAATCTCTTCTAAAGTCAATGAAACAATAGAAGAGATTAGTTTTATTATTATAGCATTCCTACATAGTGGTCCTAAGAGTGAAAAGGTGGTCCATAGTTGAATGACATCTCCTAAACCTAGCTTTTTCTTTATCCCTTTTATCATGTCTTATAGCCATATGATAATAATACTTTCCAAAATATTTTTTTATATATTGGTTAAAATGTTGGTAATATATTTTTGTTGTAATAAGATGGAATGATTTTATCCTTGCTTTTAAATATAGGTAAAATGAGGTTATACATCTACGTCTTATGCAATTCTTTCTTCATTGTCAAATTCAAGAGATTATGTATTTGACGGATGAGGATGTGCATTCCTACATTAAAATTTTCAACTTGATAGCCTTCAATGTCCTTCGCTTTCCCATTTTCAATCCACTTAACCCTAAACTCAATGTGTTGTAGGGAAAAGATTTCATCTTATATAGGGAAAATAAAAATGGTACCAATGAATTTAAGGGATTCGTAAATATTTTAACATAGTAATTCCAACTCTTCAAGGGAATCATATTATTTCATTTGGTCTTAAGAATTGGAGTTTTTATCCAATATTTCTTAGGATCTAATTTGGGTAGGTGCAATAATTTGTTGGAATATGTAATTCCTACTTGTCTTCGGTTGTGACTCTCTATGTATAGAATCCGTTCCTATTCCATAGGAGTTAGCTAAATCTAGGTTCCTTGTTTGGTGTGTGGTTGAGATATTCTCTCAACCACATTATTGTGCATCCAAGATAGTTTCCTATCTTGAGACTATACTTCATGTACATATATATGTAATCTATTTGATTAATATAGAGTGTGAACAGTGAGATTTTATCTTGGTATCAGAGTATATTATGTTTTTTTTTTAGTTTTTTTTTTTTGGTTGTCCTTTCATTTGGGCGAAGGTGTATTGGAGCAACGTTGCACCCATCATTTGACACGATAGAGTGTGGACCAGAAAGAATGAGTGTAGAGTCAGAGTTTACTGAATGTTTGTCTGTCCATCATAAGTCTCACTGCAACCATGCGAACTGAAGAAGCTGACTGCATCAAATGGTTGAATAGTGAGAAGCGAAGATTCTACCTGTTCATGATGTGGATCTGCCCATAGCGGCGGTGGTGTCTGGTTCATGTTCCTGCGCGCAGCAAAAGTGTGAGATTCCAGGGAGTGAAATGTTGTGGGTACAACATTGATTCTTCTTGTTGATTAGTGGATCTTGGAGCGGCGGTGGTTTTGGATGCCATTTTCATCGAAGCTTGCGATACTTTCTATGTGGTGAATCAGTATGATAATTTGGGGTTTATTGATATGAGGATCACTAACCAAAGTGTTCGGTGGTCTCACCCAAACCGACCCAGGAAGATGATTGAGGGTGAGCAGCGATGCTACTCTAAGCTTGTTGCACAAGGACGCGAAGTGCCAGTAGATCTATTGGAGAGGCCAATTGAGGCCGATTTGCTACTTGAGGAGGCCAATTGTGAAGGTTGATCAATGTGAGTGTTGTGAAGGCTGATTGAGATCGATTGAGGCCGACTGTGAAGGATAAATTGCTAATGAGGGGTTGTTTACATTCTTTCAATCATCACTTTACTAAATGCAGTAAGCACTCTTAGAACTCTTTGCTGGCGGGGTGTAAATACTTTTGAATTCGAGTGGTTGAAACCCTTACCCATCGCTGAGGGCCGAGGAGCGAAAAAAGACTTTTTATTATAAGTAGAGGAAACCACTGTCGTGAATATGGGGGAGTTGACGATGCTTGCACACAGTTAATATGGGTTTCCAGGTTTTCATGGGTGTTCTTATTTTTCTTGCTCGTTTTCATTGCTTCAGGAGTGCCCATACATATACTATAGGACTTTCTCTCATTTCATGATATGCTAGTTATGTTGTGAGCTTCTGTGAGTTTTGTGGGGAATGAAGCTACAAGGTCCGAGATTGCTATTGAATCCTTCATAGAATTTTCATATCTTATTGGGTATATTTTTTGTTTTTAAAGGGATGTATGTGATGGAAAGTTTTTGGACTATAAATTTTAAATAGAAATATATCTGGTAAGGAAATTTTTTGAATATTGGGGGGCCTCATAATAATATACAAACTGGATATGTCCTCAAAATGGGCGGAATTATTTATGATATCTTGTCTAGCTATAGCTGCCATTGTCATATTGAGCGCCATGTATAAAACTTGTTATAGATCAAATGTTAAATAGATGGATTAGGTTCCCCCAACAAGAGTCATCCTCTGATTTGGACTCACTGTCATCACAACTTCATAAAAAATGGTATTACCTCTGGCATAAGTGGGTGGATTCCTTTATCATATCCAGACCTTGCAAAGATTTTGGTTTTCATTTATTCTCTAGGTGGTGGAGGTGCCTGGTTGTATCTGTTGCTATTGTTGTCATGTTTGAAGGCGTCTCTATGAGGAACGACTGGTTTTCCGGTGACTGAAGTTCTCACCACCCTATTTCTGAACATCTATTGGTGACCGGAAAGTGGATCAGACATGACCCCCTCTGTCTTAGCAAGGGGATAATCAAAATTTCAAGGCGAGTTAGATCCTCTCTTTTGATTCAACTGAAAAATTATACACATCAAGGAAACATTTGATCTTGTTTGGGATGATCCAGGTTGTAGTTTATGTGGGTGGTGGCATACATTTATAGGCGATTCTAGGACTCTGACGCACCTAGCAGTGGAACATATTTGTTTACTACAACCAATGGTTATTAAGTTTATGGGCCGACATTCTTCGTTCTTGTAAGAAGTGAATGGGCGGGATCCAATTCAGGACTCCATCATTCTTTTTGCACTGTCCTGTCGTGCCATTTATAAACGGTGGCACATATTCACGTTTCCCAACATTGAGGTGGGAAAGACATTCACTTATCAGCCACCTCACTCTTTCTCATTTTTTGCGTTAGCATCATACCTTACCTGATGGTGGAGGGTATTGACATCCTATCTTTTGATACTTCTGCACAAGAAGCTTTGATTTCAACTACGATTGAAGCTGAAAAACAGAGGCTGCGGGACTTGGATGCTGATGCCAGACTGATTGCACAGTCAATTGTAAAGCCTCCTGGATACACTAAGGGATTGAAACAAGGCCGGGTGGAGGGAAATCTGAAAGCCAGATTGAGGGATGCTAATAGATGCAGGGGTTGTGGCCGTAAAAACAATACATGTTATAAGCCTGCCATGGAGGTGAGGGAGGTTAAGATGGAGTATGATGACCTGTGGGGGCGTGTGGCCAGTCTACAAAAGCGAGCTCTTATTAGGCAATGGATGTTTGTTGATGGGAGTGAATATGACATGGTGGAATGGGTGAAACAGTATTGGAACCCTATCCTTGGCTACACTCCTAAGGTGAGTCTACTGCTCAATAAATGGTTTAGTGTGCATTTTATGAATGAGCGGGATGTAGTGAAGATTATTCAGAAGACATGGGTATGGGGGAAATATTCATGCAGCTTCTACCCTAGTACTTGGGATTTAACCTAGTCATGGAGGCTCCAAAGAGCAAAGTCATTTGGGTAAAACTTCTCGGGCTCCCACTAGAATTCTACACACTAAAGGCCCTTCGGGCCATTGGAGACTCCATTGGCAGCACTAAGTACATTGATCCCCACATCATTGGCACCAACGACAAGAGAATCACCTAGTTATTAGTGGAGGTTTGCTTCTCGGTTGGACTGCCAAGGGATGTCGACCTTGTATGGGGACAAAGATGGCATCGACAAAGAGTTGATTATTGGGGCATACTGTTCCAGTGCTTGATATGCCATCAAACCAGACACTTGAAAGATAGCTACCCTATGAGATTTCGAAATGCATATATGGGAAAATCGTGTATCGACAACTCTCGGAAGGATAGAAATACTGTCGGATCACACGACAACCTCACATCAGGTAAGTCTCTTACGCCATCTTCTGATGATGATTTTTATGCATCAGCTAGTACCCTTAGTGATAAACCCTCACTTCCTGCAAATGATGTGGCTACCGCTTGTGCCCTTAGACCACCTAAGTTTCCTACTAATAAGGTTGGGGAAATTTTCTCTAATAATATGAATGAACCAAATGTTCAAAACATCACATTGATATCGAAATCATCGGACGAACCGTTGAAAACCACCACCCTAGCTTCTGTTGTATTTGTCTCTCCCCCCAGGCTTTTCGCCACACCAGCTGCTCCGCTATACATCTCTCCCTCCATGCCTCCGCTGGAGTGGGACTCACCTCAATCCTCGGGACATGATGAAGTTCTGGAGTTATTGGAATCGCCCAAAAACACTGTAGGTAGTGATATTGACTCCTTATTGGTTAATCCTAATCTCAACCTTGCTGCATTAACTGTCTTTGACAGGGCACCACCACAACCTGACATTATCATATCACCTGTCTCTGGGAATAATATCACCATCTGTAAAAAAAATAAATTAGGAACTAGACACTTCCAGGGCCGTCTTAAAACCAAATCTTTGTTTCGTGATGACTTTCTTGATCTTATGGATGTCCCCATATTTTCATTTGGTGACCTTAAGGAGCTTAGAGCAAGAAACCCTTCTGATGTTTCCAAATGACCTTCATCCTCTCACTGAATATGAGGGGAATGGGCAGCTCCTCCAAAATCTATCGCCTGAAAGAGTTTCTAAACGTGGTGGATCCTTTTATTTCTCTTTTTCAAGAGACCTTATGTTGCAGAATGAAAGCAATTGACAGTATTCTTAAAATTAGACCGGGTTGGCATGCCGCTGCTGTGGATGCGGTGGGACATGTGGGAGGCCTGCTTACTTTGTGGATTCCATTTT
Organism: Pinus albicaulis; assembly: GCA_034641835.2. Classification (NCBI taxonomy): domain Eukaryota; kingdom Viridiplantae; phylum Streptophyta; class Pinopsida; order Pinales; family Pinaceae; genus Pinus; species Pinus albicaulis. The sequence goes on along the minus strand of CM076575.1, from coordinate 928,516,966 downwards.
ATGCAAGTTTTCAGGCCTTTAGGTTTTTTGGCTTTATATTATTATCTAGAAAATTATGTGGATTACATGGCATAGTCAATATATTAAATTTATATGCACCATATCAAAATAGGAATGCTTTCTCGTCTTGACTATACAAGTCGAGCTTAATTTTCATGGATAATTTGATTGTCATCAAAGATTTCAACTCCACTCTACATGTTGATGATTCATGGGGTCTCAAAGCCAGACATGACCCCTCAGTAGCATGGAAAATTCTAGGGGCTAATATTCGCAGGTGGGCTATTTTTCCATGCTTTTTCCAAAAAAAAGATTCTCCAATTTCCATTTTTTTTAAAATTGATTCGCCCAAATTTTATAGTATAAAACTATTTTACCCTAAAAATCACTAAATATATATATATATATATAATAATAGAAAATTATTAGAAAACTAAATATGTTTACAAAAATAACATAAAAAATTCTACAATTTACATATTGGGGACTACTAAGATTCGCCAAGTTTTTAAAATTTAAGATAAATGTCCATCCTTAAAATTTTCCCTACTTAGTAGATTTCATTGGAAGTATTTTTGCATCGTCTCGGTCAAAATATATACGGTCATTCCCTCTGGTTCCAACATGGACAAATAAGAGAGCAAAGGGAGATTTTATTTGGAAAAGACTAGACAGGACAATGGTGGTAGAAACTATGATTAATCTATTGGGGAACATGAGATCCGCGGTGCACTTGGCAGACATATTTGATCACATAGCCATCATTCTTTCTTGACATTCTGAGAGCAAGCGAAAAGGGGTGTCGCTCAAATTCAACAGATCTTGGCTAGAGGATCTTGAGTATAATGAGATTTTCAAGGAGAGTTGGAATAACAACTCTCCATATGAAGGTATATTTGGCTGGGAAAGATTCCATGCTAAACTCCAAAGGATAAAAACCATTACTAAGGAATGGGAAATTAAGAAGAAGGAAATTCTCAGAGAGGAACTAAATGCAATAACAAAAACTCATATCTACATACATAATGATTTTGTCAATAAGGCATGAGATGAAGAGACATACAAACGTATTGATAAGTTTCAGCAAAGGAAGATGGAGATACTTAATATTGAAGAGCTCACGTGGAAATTAAAGAGAAAAATTAAATGGCTTAAGGAAGAGGATATGAACACAATTTCCACAAATGTGCAAATGAGCAGAAAAATAGGAATGCCATATGGTATATAAAGAAAGATGATGGAAGTTGTGCCTATTCCACTGCATAAATATAGGAGGAGGCTTTCAGGCACATCTCGACCTTCTACCAAGCGAATCAGAATACTAACGCTGAATGCCAGACATGGGTTCTTCAGCATATCCCCCAAATGTTTGATGATGAGGAAGTGCAGGTACTAAATGCATAAATTTCTTTAGAGGAGGTGGAGAAAAAATTGAAATATTTTTCCCACGGTAAATGTCTGGGGTCAGATCGATGGCGGGCGGAATTCTATACGCATTTTTTTGACATTATGGCCGAAGAAATAACTGTTTTTGTGGAACAAGGGCATATTATGGGGCACATAGAAGCAACCACGAATACCACTTTCCTGGCACTCATTCCCAAGTCATCGAACCCCAAGGACTTTTCTGATTTCAGACTGATTGCATTATGCAACCTAATATATAAGGTCGCTTCTAAAATTATCGCTAACTGGATCAGGGAGACATTATCAAAGTTCATTTCAAAGGATCAATATGGGTTTTTAAGGCGGAAATCAATTCATGATGCTATAGCAATTGCACAAGAGGCTATACACACCATGCACACAGGTAAATAGGATGCCCTCATAATGAATATTGACCTACTTAAAGCATATGATACAGTTGATTGGTCGTTCATCAGACTTGTATTACTGAGGATTGGGCTTCCCATGGTCTCCATCAGATGGATTATGGCCTGCATCACTACAGCCAGATTTGCAGTGATTATAAATGGCTTACCAACTAAATTCTTTGGGGTTGAGCACAGCTTGAGAGAGGGATGCACAATGTCTCCTCTCATATTCATATTAGTCATGGATGGCTTCAGCAAGCTCATGGATATGGCAATGATATCAGGCTTTATTTCTAGTTTCTCTTTCTCAAATTCTATAAGTATATCTCATTTTCTCTTTGTGGATGATCTTCTTATATTTGGTTGGATTATTAGAAATCATTGGTTCTAAATTCATTTCTTGATTTCTCATTTTGGATATGCCTCCGAGCTATGCATTAATAAGGGAAAATCCTTCCTCATCTATGAATATGGTGATGAGAATGAGATAAATTTCATTGCAAATTTTCTTGGTATCCACACTAAGAAGGCAAAGGAAGGGTTTTTATATCTAGGGTACAGAATTAAACCATGTGGGTATTTGGTGAGGGATTGGTTATGGCTAGTAGAAAATTTTAAAATCAAGATCAACAAATGGACCCATAAATGGTTGTCACTGGGCGGAAGATTCATTATGATACAAGCAATCCTATCGCAATTTATTGTGTACTGGGGACATATTTTTTATATTCATGAGAAAATTGTTTATCATATCAATCAAATTTTATCACAATTCTTATGGGGCGATGTCGGAATGACTAAGAAACATCATCTCTACAAGCTTGAATTATTATGTTGTTCAAAAAATATAGGCAGATGGGGCGTCTTAAACACAAGAGTCTTTAACTCTAATCTCCTCATCAAATCCTATGGAGGGCTATCGAGGGTAATGGTATATGGTCTGATATCATCAAATGCAAGTATTTTTCTGGAGATGCCCTACACAATATATATTGCCATCAATTTTCATTTCCGTGGGCGATCTCTGCAATATGGCAAGGCTTCAAGAAATTAATGCCAATTTTTGCTGAAAGGCTGGCATGGAGGTTTGGGAATGGTCATAGGATCATTCTGGGCTGCGATCGCATATATGGGATTCCCGTTGAGGCGCTTTTAAATCAGCGTATCATACATCGTCTTTCCCACAGAGGAATTATACATTTTTATCAGGTAATACACTAATGGGCTCACGGGGCTCCTATATTGAAAACTGATGAACATATTGGCCTTAGCAGCATGGATGCAACGGAGTGGGGGAAGTATACACAGGGTATTCAGGTAGCAGGCTTTTTCCACTCACATGATGGTGACATAATTGTATGGGAAGGAACAATGAAGAAGGAATTGATTGTGGTTAAGGACACATATTCCTACATTAATTCACAATATTTTCAAGGCTTAAATTCCACGGAATTCTAGACCTTCTGGCACAGAGGAATAACAATGAAGGTCATATTATTTGGATGGTTTGTATGGAGGAAGAAAATCCTAACATGGGACTCTCTCATCAGAAGGGGTTTCTCCGGACCCGGAAGATGTGCTCTGTGTCTTTTACATGAGGAGATGGTGGATCATCTCTTCTTCATATGCCCACAGGTTATTAATATTTGGAATCTATTCATTCACTTTCTTATGGACCCTTCATGGACCCCTAGGTACTTCATGGAATCTGCCCACAAATGGGACAAGATCCCGGGTAAATTTCAATCTTTACTTTTTTCTCTCATATGGGAAGTTTGGCTTGCAAGAAACAAGCTTATAATTTGATGGAAAATGATTCTCCATATCCCATATACATGTTTCCATAAGGAAGTGGATTAATGATCGGGATCCAATTAAGGATAACATATCGGACTGCTCACGTAGATGTAGACCACACCCCATTGTGATCCTTGCTATGTTTTTCTATGGGGCATTTTAGGATGGTATGATGAGATGTGGAGCTTGGATTAAAATCTCTCAAGAATAAATGATTCACAAATGCTGGAACAGAGGCAAGGGCACTAATAATGTGGCGGAGTTGATGGCCCCATGGAGTGGTCTATTGGCTACCTACAACTTGGGCATAAATGGGATACACATCTATGGTGACTCTAGAATCATCATTGATGTCGTGATTGGCAGAGCTGTATTAACATCTCCAGGGGCACAGGTTTGGCTCTTAAGAACTAAATGACTGTGGAAAAAAATGAATATTCTACCCTTACTTCACATATACAGAGAAAATAATACTAGAGCATATGGTCTTTCAAAAAAGGGTCTCAGTGGGAATTTTGGGTTATTGCAGGTTTCTCAATTCAGAGAAGGACAAAAAATATGGGAGTCTGAAATCCCTATCACATGACCAAACAAATGGAACTTCTGGAATGCTGCATCAGGCAAGCCTGACTATGAGAATCTTTTGGAGTCCTACATCAAGCGAGCATGTTTATGTATTTTTGATATTATTATATTGTAGATTCCCATGATGCATACACAACTGCAAGCGAACCTGGAACTATTGGAAAACATCTTATGCTTTCCAACAGTACCAATAATGTTTTTATTGGGGCTGAACAGAAGTCGATTCTATTTCGAAATGTTGTTATAATTATTTTTATTTCTCACTCTTGAAATACGTCATGTTAAGTTATGTCTTTTCTCTTTCATATGTTGAAAACTTTGCTTTAAGCTTATTACTATCTACGAATGGATATAAGATTGGATGAGATATCTCATTGCAGCGTTATAATCCAGCCATATGGTTTTTGATGATCATGAAATGTATTGTATATATATCTAATAGACAACGTTTTTTTCCTTCTGAAAAAAAAAGAACTCTTGGCTGGCACCTATCTCTTCTAGGGAGTTTTTTCTTCAATGCTAGGGGTATGGGATTGCATGATTTGATGAGTTTGTGCCTTCAGAAAGAAGAGCAGATATGTTCTCCTTGTGCGGAGAATTTCCAAATGGATTTTTTCTCTCAGATCTTTGTTCTGAGACTGCAGATCATGTCTGCACGGCATGCTCTATATGTCAAAACAGTTCTTGTCAAGAAACTTGTGGAGATGGGTTTCATGGACCTGTCACTGCAGTCTCTCCATCGATTTTAACTAAGCAACAAGAAATGAGGATTGCAAAGAAAAAGGAGTGGCATATGGACTTTGTTACTATTCTGGGGGTGTTAATTTCCTATGGGTTTGTTTTAGTATTCATTGGGTGATATGTTTTATTATAAGGAGAGAAAGGGGGCAATGTTGTTGTGCCTATTTGTGATGGTGTTGGTTCTGAGAGGCACCATCGATGCTAGGTTTTGTCACGCGGAACTGTGAGAAGAGTTCCTATTCACAGGAACTCTGTGAGCATATCTCGCTTAATCAAGATATACAGTAGAAGTGTGGTGATGAATGGAACCCCGACCAGGTGAAAAGAATGAGACATGATGTGATAAAGCTCAATCTGGCTATAGTGTATGATGATCCCTGCTCTAAGCTAAAAAAAAAAAATCGAGGATGCATTTGATATTGTTGTTCAATCCATGATTGATAAAATTACCAAACTTCGATTGGATATGAACGAGGGATCTGAACAATCTGCAAGGAATTTTGTGTGAACATTGGAACAAGTCGTTGAGGGGAGGCACTAAATCAAATTTCTGTGGATCATTTTATTTATGGATAATTTTTTAATCTATGGCGCATCTCTGTGTGTTTTTTGGGCATTGGGCATTGATATTTTGAGTTCTCCATTATTGTATGGCGATAGGTTGGACGAGGCCACTGAGAAGGGCTGATTCCTCAAATGTTGGTTTCAACATGTTGTCAGCACAAGTGTTAGAGTGCTAGATTCACAAATATTTCTAGGAAAGGAGTCAATGGTGCTCGACCCTGGTGGTGAATTTGATGGCAATGTTGCCATGTCAGAGAAGGGAGTGTTTACTCTATGGTGCTAGTGAGCACAAATTTTGACCCTGTTTGAATGATTGTGCAGTTTCCGTGGTTGGTGCTCTTGCCTTAATGCACAAAAATTACAGTAATATTTAGATTTTGGAATCTGCTTTTATTTTTATTTCATATTGTTTTGAAGGGAATATGTCTTGGAAGCTTGTATACATATTGAGATTCGTGACCTCAATATGAAGTCATTTTGTTAGAATTCTCAACTCTAACTAATGAGAGGTAAAGCATGGAGATTCAAGACCAGTATATCCAAAACTCAAAAGTACAAAATCTATGACAGAAATCAAGAGAGAAAGCATTGGTGTGTTCTAGCATATGAATGGTATGGTGAGCTACAAAGGATGATGCAAAATCAAGTTTGTGAAAGTTTGTTTTGTGAGTTTCTTGGAATAGACTCAATAGCATGTTGTATTATGAGTCACACATTCTAATTGTAAGCAAGTCTAGGATGTTTTTTTTGTAGTGGTCTTTGTATAGTATGTACCTGATAACTCCAAGAATTGGAGTTGTGTTGTAAGCCTTATAAGACATTTATATCCCCGTAAAATTTTGTGGTAATCTCAAAACCACTTTGTAATTACAAGTTCGTGGTCAGCCAGAAACCATTTTATAGTGTCAGTTTGTGGTCAACCAAAAACCACATGTAGCAGTGAAGTGAACTGGAAACAAGTCTATGCTAGTGTCGCCCACTGATGAAGAGATCTGGTGAAAGGTTTCCGATGAATAAATCCAGTACAAGGTTGTCGATTAAGAAATCCGATGAAAGGTCACCGATGAAGAGATCCGGTGAAAGGTCGTGGATGAAGGGATCCAGTAAAAGTTTGCCGAAGAGATCTAAGACAAATCTACTGGCAGTGAGAGTTCACTGATGAAGGAAGAACATGTTTACAGGTTATCTGATAAAACCCACGTTGGAGGTTCATCTGTAGATATAGGTACATATATGCAGTGGTAATGGTTTACAGAACCATGTATGGGAAGGACATCCTACGAGACTAGCAGTTGCAGCGGTTGGTACCCATGCATTCTGGTGGATGGTTGCTCCTTTATATTGATGTCGACATATCCTTTTGTTATGTTTGACCACAACTAGATTTTGTGAAGTGACATCGAGACAAGTAGTCATTAAGGGGGTGTGTTGGAATATGTAATTCCTACTTGTCTTCAGTTGTGACTCTCTATGTATAGAGTCTGTTCCTATTCCATAGGAGTTAGCTAAATCTAGGTTCCTTGTTTGGTGTGTGGTTGATATATTCTCTCAACCACATTATTGTGCATCCAAGATAGTTTGCCTATCTTCAGACTATACTTCATGTATATATATGTGTAATCTCTTTGATTAATATAGAGTGTGAACAGTGAGATTTTATCTTAATTGTTATTTTTTTTTTAATTTCGATAATACATTTTCTTCCTTTTAATGATACCATTTTTCATATTTATCTTATCAAGTTTAAAATTTTTTTTAGGAACATCCCAATTAATTTTCTAGAAATTTTATTATAATGATCATACTAAGGATTTATGTTTCTATCGATATTTTTACATGAAAGCTCGATAAGGAACTTTTTAATGAAACAAAAGAGGGATGCAGAAAAACTATGATATAGGATTTTAATATTATTATTTTGAATTAAAAGGTGTAAATTCCAATTTAAATACTTTAATAAGAGATAATTTTACTTTTATAAAAAATAAAGTGCCTTTGATTCTCATAGCTATCTTGCATGGGGCTTTCATGCATGTCAATGTTTAGAGTTAAATGTTAAAGGCATATTATTAGAGCTAGGCTCATGGTCATTTAAGAGGTCAAAATTTACTATTTGGTTCGAAATAATGATATCAAATATCATATAATCCATGGAACTAGTGCCAAGCCCATGAATATAAGTCATTTAGCTAGATATTTTCAACTTGATTACATTATTTCAAATTATTGTCTTGAGAATTGCAAAGCATGACTAGCTTAGTACTAAATAATTCTTTATCTGATCTTTAAAGTTTATTTTTCATTACTAGGTAAAACAAAATCCTCATCTAGCCATTAAGGATTAGGGTAAAATTATTGTTTAGAATAATATGTTGATTAGTTGTAACTTAAGTGATATGAAATTTAAAATTGAAGGTTTCTTGAAAAATTTTGCAAGCTAGTTTATGTCTTGTGCGAAATGGATCGAAATTGAAAAATCACATAAACTTAATCAACTTAATTAAGTTTTGAAGATTTTAAAAATGAAAAGTAGACAACATACAGCATCACAAAATAACGATTTGATGATAGGGTTCACCCCTCTTGGGCTACATCTCCGAGTCCGGCTTCCAATGTTTTCCCTTTATATTATATGCTCAAAATTTCAATGGAATCAACATAAAATTATCAAATCACAAAAATAATGTTTCCATTATGTCATGAAAACCCAAAAACCCCTGTGTAGGCTCTTCTTGGGCTTAAAAAGGCTAAAAATGGCCAAGTTATACCTCCTTCTCCATTTCCCTTATATCTGTCCTGCAAAATGATCAAACTAGAAAAACTAGCAACGAATCTTCGTTTTTCAAAACCCCCAAGCGAAAATTTATTGTGAAAACAGTGTAAATTCTATTGAAATGAAATTTTTTGGACAATTAATTTAGCACCTATGCCCTTTTTTTCTTCCCTTTTTATTGGTCATGTGGAACTAAATGTGGCCAAGGGCATGAGCCAAAGGCCACACTCATTTTAGCTCCATGCTCTGGGTCATATAATAGGCCATGTGGCCACAGGTCGGGCTCCACATGCCAGCCCCTCTCTACAACCCCCACTGGTGGTTCCACTATGTTTGTTGGTACCTACGGGTTGGGGCTTAGTTGGTTTCCCCCTCCACCTTGGCTCCATTCGCGGGTATATAGATATGGCTTGGGGCTACGGTCACATGCCCTCCCCCCCTCCACTTCATCCAAGGTTATATCATATACCATGTGACTCGGGGCTATGTCAGTCGGGAAATCCCGCCAGCTCAGCCCCCCCCCCCCACATCCCCATAAAAATGTGCCAACCGTATGCTAATAAATATAATTTATAAATGGCCCATATCATATGTTAAGAACCATAGTGTGGTGTGTTGGTAAACCATTGTTATGTGTTTTCGAAGGTCATGGGGTTGAATCCCAACGAGACCATTTAACCTTTAAAAAAAATTGACCAATGAACATAATTCATGTTGCGGTCTTCTATTGGGCCATGTGGCAGCTTGCGATTGGCCAAAACCAAAACTCATCATCCAATAAAAATCCTCCAACCTGATCTGTAGGATCATGAAACGTGTCAACAAGGTATTGGACCATATGAAATCTATACTACCTAGTCAACCTACTGACATCATCACCATGTCACCATATGGTCTAACCAGTCAACCCTACAAGTTGACTTTTTAGTTGTTTGTCAAAAACTTCAAAATGTGATAAATTTCACATACAATATCAAATTAAGGTCATTCAATTATCGTTGGAATCATAATGATGAGTTCTATGATTTGGAACTAGTTTTAGGATATTTTGAGAAATTTTATTTTTGAGCATATTTTTGATCCCCTAGATCATTCCTCCCCAGTAGAATCTTTTGGATCACCAAAACATTTTCTTACACAAAAAGTATGTGAGGGTATAGCTCCCTCACTTTCATGATCTCGATCCGCCTTGATTTACTTGGATTGGTACCTTTGAGACACACTCGAAGATACTCTGCATTGCCTCTGCATGAAGTCCCTATCCTCCTATCAAGAATTGAGTCTTCCTGCAACTCATTTAAATATTTTGGAGAAAAATATTCTATATATGGAATATGAACATTCTCTTTAAGACCATAAATCATTCGAGGCTCATAAAATCTCAAGTTTTTCACATTCACAACAGAATAAATTTGCTTATAAGGTGGAAAATCTAATTGGAAAGCATTGTTACCATTCTTCCCCAAAATTTTGAAAGGACCATATTTGATTGGCTTGAGCATTTTACCTTCACCTTGAAGTATTTCCTTGCTAATATACAACCAAAACTGAAATCCCACTTCGAAATCATGATCAACTCGATGTTTTCCATGACTTTCTTTGTACTTTGCTTTATTTTTCTCAAGCTACTCTTGTATTCATTGGTGCACTAGCTGAATTTTTTCAATGAAATGCTTGGCTTTGTCCACATCACTATGTCCATATATTTCCATATCTTTACCAAAGATGAAATCCAAAGGAGACTGTGGAAAATAATCCAAACATGCTTCAAATGGAGATGTTGTCATCGATGACTGCTTCGAATAATTGTAGGCATGATGGATGTAATGAAAATTCTCATCCCATAGTTTAGGATGCTTACTACAATATCCACGAAGGAGATGCACTAATTTTCTATTCAATTATTATGTATAGCCATTAGTTTTTGGATGAAATGAAATGTTCTTCTTCAACTTAGTGTCCATGAGTACCCACACACTTGACCAAAAATTCCTAAAAAATCGAGAATCTCCATCAGAAATAATAGAAGTGGGTAACCCAAAATGAACAGATACATTTTGGAGGAAAATCATTGCGGTTTGTTCAATTGTAACCTATTTCTTACATGGCATAAACACACACATTTTTTTGAAATTATCCACAAATATATATATATATATATAGATAATCACGACCTTTCATAGACATTGGTATTCCCCCTACAAAATCCATAGAAATAATTTCCCAAGGACGAGAATGAATCGGAAGTATAGTGTACAAACCCAATTTCATATTGTTAGGCTTGCTAGTAGCACACATGCAACATGTTTTTACATATCTTGAAATATTTTAATTCATGTGAGGCCAATAAGAACACCTATGAATTTGTGCAGTTGTTTTTCCTACACCAAAGTGACCAGCAATAAGAGAAGTGTGGGCTTCCCTTATGACATTAATTCTTTCTCCATGTGGAACACATAACTTTCCAAGATGATATAACAAATTTTTATGAACATAATAATCCAACTATTCAACATGATTTCCTTGACTCAAAGTTGCATAAACATTTTTAAAATATTGATCTTAAGCATGTTGTTCAATATAGCTTTCATGCATGAATGAGTTATGCTTAAGAATAACATATGCATTAAAAATAGGCCTTGCTAACATATCAACAACTTTGTTGTATATACCTTTCTTGTACCTGATTACCAAATGATATTTTTGTGGGAATCCCATCCACCTTAAATTTCTAGCTTGTTTTAGCTTGGTTTGTGATTGTAAAAATTGTAAAGATTGATGGTCAATATGAATAATCATTTCTTTACCTATCAAATTGTGCTTCCATTTCTTCATGCTTTGCACCAAAGCATACAATTATTTATCATAATTTGGATATTTAATTACTACATTGGTAAAGGCTTCATAATGATAACAAATAAGCTTACTATGCAGCATCAAAACTACTCCCATATCATAATCACTTGCATCAATTTGAATCTCAATTGGCTTCTTAAGATCTAGAAGTGCTAGAACTGGTGTTGTATTTATTTTCTCTTTCAATGTGTCGAAGTATTTTTGTTGCTTTAATCCCCACTAAAAGACGTGTTTCACACTTTTCAAATCATGTGATGGTCCTGCAATTAGTGAGAAATTAGCTATAAAATTTCACCAATATTAGGGTTCTCCCAAAAAAATCCTAACTTCGATTACATTTTTCGCTTTAGGCCAATTCACAATAACATCAAATTTTGAGGGATCAATCTTCAATTCACACCCTCCTACAAAATGACCCAAATAAACTAAATACGTTTTCCTAAATTCACACTTATACATCTTCATATATAACTTCTATTTTCTTAAGACATCTAAAACTTGTTTCACATGCTTGACATACTCTTCATGATTATTACTAAAAATTAGAATATCATCTAAGTAGATTAAGGAAAAATGGTGAAGTAATTGTCTCAAGACATCATTCATAACTCTCATGAATGTTGCAGGTTCATTGCAAATCCCAAACAACATAACTAACCATTCATACAAACTTTGTTTTATCTTGAAAGTATTTTTCCAAATATTGACATCTTCAGCAATTCTTATCTGATGATAATCGCTTCTCAAACCTAACTTAGAAAAGTAAACAACATCGTTTAAATGATCTATCAAATCATCAATGCATGGAAGAGGATAGCGATTATTTATCGTGATCTTTTTCAAAGCTCTAAAATCCACATACATGCATCATGTACCATATTTATTTGGAACCAAGACAATAGGAGACCCACAATGAGATTTTTTAGGCATGATGACCCCTTTTTCAAGTAGCTCTTGAATTTTCTCCTTGATTTTTGCATTCTCCAAAACTGACATTTTGTACATGCTAGTGTTCGGAAGTGATGCATCCTGGTACAATTGAATATCATGTTGGATTCTTCTTTTAGGAGGAAACCATTCAAGTTCCTAAAACATCTTGTCATAAGTGTTAACAACTTCAACCAAATCCTTCCTAAGTTTAAAATCACATCATGTGAAGGTTTCAAATTCAGCATTATCTGTAGCTTTAATCATCAACAACAAAATTATTACTAGCATATACAAGCCTTTTCATCTAACTAACACTAACAAGAGATAAGTTCATCTTATTTCCATGTGATCTAAAAATATACTCAACTCCATATTTAAAAGGGTTATATTTTTTCTCATGACAATAGAATATGGATTTTCGTTCATACAAGTATGGACTCCTAAAACAATTCCACATATGTCAAGTGGTACAACATTAAGCTCTACCTTATCTATAAAGTTTGAAATGATGCCGAATTTGAGTTTACACTTTCTTGTCACTTTTAATTTGGCATCATCACATACCCAGCCCAAAGGATAAGGTTTATTATGAGGTGTAGTTTCTATATTTAGTTTCTTGACAAGTGCTTCAGAGATAAGGTTGACTTGGGATCCAGTGGAAAACAATGTATCAACTTTTGTATGTTTTGTAATGACCATGATATGGAAAATATCACTTCTTTATTTATCATTTTGAGACTCAATAGGCTTACTAGAAGAACTAGTACTTACATTAGAAGCTTTACCTTTTATTCCCATGACTGTGATTTTTATTTCATCACATGAATCCGATCCTAGATCTTATTAAGTTGTAGCAATAGTATTTTTCTTCCCCTTGTTATTGAAATTCTTTGGTCTCATTTATGCATGTAAATTCCAACAATGGTATTCATCATGACCTTCTTTAGAACAATTTTTACAATTATTTTTATCTCCCTCTTTATTGAGTATAGCATTCTTTTTTCCTTTGCTTTTAAAATTCCCCTTTCCCTTGTCTCCATATTTGGAAGGTTTCTTGCTAGTCTCTTAAGGATCATTTTTTCCTCTTGATTCTATGTGAGTTGTTTTAACACATACTTCATATATATTTGTGGGATTAAACATAATTATAGTATGTCTCAAATAACTATGTAATCCACCCATGTATTTAAGGAGAGTGTCTTGTGAAGAAAAATCAACACCCAAGGTTAAAGCTCTTCTTCTAAATTCTTGTGTGTAACTTTGGACACTCTGACCTTTACCTTGTCTAAAGTTTTTCCAATCCATAATTTATTTTTTCATGTAAGCTAATGGATAAAATTTCCTTCTTAATGCAATTATAAAAGCATTCCAAGAAGAGACAATTTTGCCACTTTTCTTCAAATATTCTTGAGTTTTGGCCTCCCACCATATGAGAGTTTCACTTTAAAAATGAAGAGAAGAAAGTTGGATCATTGTAACATCATCATCAATATTTTGAATCCTACAATATACTTCAATTTGAGAAACCCAATTATCCAAGTTTTCCGCATTTACTTCCCCATTGTACATAGCTAATTCAAACTTAGCATCAAGATTAAGAAAAGGAGACTTAGCATGTCCTTTCGAAGATCTAGGAGGATTATGTATAGGTGTTGAAGGAGGTGAAAAAGGAGGTGAGGATGGAGGTGAAGTTGGAGGTGAAGGAGGAGGTGGAGGTGGAGGCTTTCTCCCATAACCACCATTACATTTTTGTTGATTATAATTTTCTCCTTGAAACTTTGTTGTCCTTTCATTGTACAACACTTTCACCATCTCAGACATATCATAGAAAGCCTTTCTGAAAGCTCTCTCACCCTCAGACATCAAGTCCTATCTTTATTGATGTGTCATGATTGGTGGATTTTTTTTAGTTTGTGATCTCCTTGAATCAATTTGAGGGCTTGGTTATTCAAGAAACCCTTATCCTCTCTTCAATTTAGACCTTGTAATCATTTAATAAAACACTTGCAAAAACTTTCAAAACTTCAAATCAACAATTCTATGATACCAAACTGATTTGAAATTAAAAATTGAAGGTTTCTTGAAAAATTTAGAAAGCTAGTATATGTCTTGTTGGTAATGGATCGAAATTTAAAAAGCACATAAAATTAATAAAATTAGTTAAGTTTTTCAGATTTTAAGAGTGAAAAATAGACAACATGCAACATAAAAAATAAAAAAAAACAATTTGATGACAAAGTTCACCCGTCCTGGGCTACATATCTAGTTCTAGCTTCCAATTTTGGCGCTTTATATTATATGATGAAAATTTCAATTACATCAATATAAAATTCTCAAATCAAAAAAATAATTCTTCCATTATGTCCAGAACACCCAAAATTCCCTACGTAGGCTCTTCTTGGGCTCAAAAAGGCTAAAAAATGGCCAAGTTAGGCCTCCTTCCATATTTCCCTATTATTTGTCCTACAAAATGACCAAACTGGGGGAAATTCCAATGAACCTACTTTTGACAGAACCTCTAGGTGATAATTTTGGCATGGAAATGGCAGAAATTCCACCAAAATCGGTGCAATTTGTTAGGCATTTATTTTGGCACCTATGCCCTTGTTTTCTGCCCTTTCTATTGGTCATGCAATGCTCAATGTGGCCAGGGTAATGGGCCAGAGGTCGCGAATACATAGACTCTATTATCTTAGTCATATAATGGGTAATGTGTACACGATTTGGGTGCCACGCACCAACCCTTCTCCGCAGCCCTTCTCTGCAGCCCCCAATGGTGGTTCTGATATCTTCATTGGGACTAGGGGTTGGGGCTTGATCGCCCACCCCCTCCACCTTAGCTTCAATTGCGGGTATATACATATGGATAAGGGTTAGGGCCACATGACCACCCCAAACCACTCCACTTCTGCCACGGTTTTATTATATACCATGTGACTCAGGGTTGGGCCACTCGGGCAAGCCCACCGACCCGCCCCCCAAATGCACAAATCATATGTTAATAAATATAAATGTCCCATGGCATATGTTAATAATTATCATGTGGTGTGTTGGCTAATTGTTGGTATGTGTTGCTAGAGGTCATGGGGTCGAAGCCCGCCATGGTCATTCGCGCCTTAACAAAAATGTTGACCAATGAGCATAAGCCACATGTCGGCCTCCTAGTGGGCCAAAACCCAAAAGTCACCAACCAATAAAAACTCGCCAACCTGACCTATATGATCACACCATGTGTCAACATGGGATTTTCCTATATGACATCCATAAAACCCACTCATCCTACTGACATCAATGCCACGTCACCGTACACCCTGCCTAGTCAACCCTAAAAGTTGACTTTTTAGTTGTTTGCCAAAAACATTAGAATGCGATAACTTTCACATACGGTGTCATATTTAGGAGATTCAAGAATTGTTGGAATAAAAACAACAAGATCTACAATTTGGAATTGGTTTTGGTATATTTTGATCACTTTTATTTTTTAGCATAATTATGATCCCCTGAATCATTAACCAATAACGCCTCTTAACAAGATTACATTACCTTCATTCCTTAGACTATAAATATCTAATAAAAATAAAAATAATTATAAATTAAGTCATGAAGAATCTAATAAAAAGTGATTCCGGTCTTAAAACAAGTATAATAAAACTTTAGTGTTGTATAAATAGTATTAGGATTGATGATACTAAAGTATTTTAATAACAATCACCAAGCTAACATCCATATTTTTAATAATAAGTAACTTAAAATTCATTAAAGCATGTGTAAATAGAAATAAATGAGTTTTTAGCCCAATTGGTATCATGCCTTTTTCTAAGAACAACACCAATTCTATTACACAAGTAACCAATTGTTTATAAACTAGATCCAAATTTGCTACATTAGGTAACTCTTTGGTAGGACTAAAACAAATTGAAATCTTAATTGTGAACATATATACAATTTACAAATTGGGAACCTTTATGGAAATGAATGTATACATCTTCACTTATTAGGAAATAACTAAGAAAATTAATATTCTAAAATTTTAAAAGTTTTATTTTTTTAATTATAAATATATATACAAAACCACTTTACAAATTGGGAACCTTTGTGAAAAATGAGCATATGTCTTCTAGGAGAGATTATTCTAGAAGAGATTGTTATTGAGTGGGGTTAACATGCCTATACTCAAGTGTTGAATTATGAAGATATCCCCTTTTGGTTTCAATTTTGTAGGGCATTTATTCTATGAGTTCCCTAAGAAATCATGGGCAAAGTAGAGGCAACTTTGGTGATAAACATTTGTGAGCAGACTGTTGATTTTTATAGCATCGAATGTGCTCTAGCCTTGAGATTTTGCAAAGATGCTAAGACACATGGATTCTACAATACCCAGAAATCCTTTGGGGAAATTCCACCTGGAAATGATTTAATTAAAATAATTAATTATTTTGAATGGATTCCTAAGTATAAACATAAGAAAAGGAAATAATTAAAATTATTAATTAGATCGGGTGTGAATATTCTAGATGAAGACGAGGATCGATTCCAAGCTAATATTAGCCTTTGATTATGTTAAGTCCCTATATTACTAGTTTAGTCCCTTATTGTTATTAGTATATCCCCCTTATTGTTATTGTTGTACCCCTGTAACCCCAATATTGTTATTATTGTGCCCTTACATTATTATTGTTAGGTCGGATAGCATTATATTGTGGCCCCATGGACTCCTATATATAGAAGGAGGTTTTGGTAATTTGTAGCATCCAATAATTTTTCATTTAAGTAATGTATTGGAGGTTTCCCCCTCTAAGTGGTTGATTTCTAAGGCATTGATATCTCTTTTCTTCTATTTTGGAGCTTGTTTCACAACATTTGGTATTAGAGCTTTGAATTCTAGGATTTTACTGCTCCAAACAGGTCATCGTGGTATTCTCAATATAACATTTTTTCTATAAATTTTCAGAAGCTGGATTTTTTATAGCGCAAAGCCGAAATCCTAAGGAACATTCTTGCAAAATTTCAGAGCTTGGTTCGCAATATTTTTGGAGATACCATCTATGGAAGTTAGGGATTTTTGGAGGCTACTGAATTTAACATAAATAGGTCATCATGGAATTTTGCGTTATAAATATTTTTCTACGAGGTTTAAAAAGCTGAAATTTTCATAGAACAAAGCTGAAATCCCAAAGCAACTCGTGGACAAATTTCAGAGATTGATGAACGCATTATTTTGGGAGTTAAGATCTGTGGAAGTTATGGCTTTTTCAGGCTCTGAAATTTCATCTCAAAGAGGTAATCGTGGTAAAATCTTCATAACTCACTCTCTGAGCATCGGATTGGAATTATGTAAAGAGTGGCTACAAGTACATAGACTGTAATTTCCTAGCTATAAATTTCAGAGCCGAAGGAGGAAACAGTGACACATGGAAAGTCGTAAAAGTTCGCTCTACTGAATGAGTCCATAATTAGGTCATTGTGGGAGATTGGACATAACTTTGTATTGAAGAATCCAAATCAGGTCATACCTATGACATTCGAAAGAGGATTCAGAGGGCTACCCCAGGGCCAAATTTTAGATATTGAAGATCCAACATCACAGAGATAATTCAGTTTCAATATCGAGCTCCTCAAAAGAAAGAAAAAGGTGAGTATTGTTTTTTCCAAATTGCATAAATCTTGTGCAAAAAATCAATTTGAAGTGATTCCAAGGGCCTATTGAGCATATACTTTAGTATTGGGTTCTAAAATGCCTCCTAAAAAGAATTCAACACCCATTAAGCCCTCAGAATACTCTACTATGACTCATGAAGATCAATAATCACAACATGATCTATCAAAATTAAAAAAGAAAGTGCACCAAATTTCACTCTCGCAAAGAGCAGAAAAAATGAAATGGAAGTTTTGACGAAAGGAGTGGAAGCAAAGATGGATGGTTTGAAGAATAATATGGATGGTTTGAAGAAAGGAGTGGAAGCTAAGACAGATGGCGTGGAAGCTAAGATGGAGGACATGGAAGAAAAAATGAAAGACAACATGGAAAACATAAAGAATGATCTAAAAGCAGACATGGAAGGTTTGAAAATGTTGATACAAGAAATGATTCCTAATGGCGAAAAGATAGTAGAAGAAACTCATGATGAGAAAAAATGAGATGTTAATCGTGATTTCATAAACTCTAATGTTGGATGGAAGAACCACCATTTTCCAAAGATGGATATGGGGAAGTTTGATGGCAAGGATCCCAGAACATGGATACTACAGATGGAGCAATATTTTGATCTCAATAATGTGCAAAACACACAAAAGGTATGCATTGCAACTTTACATTTAGAACATAATACATTTGTATGGTATCGATGGCTTTGCTCCCATAAAAAAATTGTCACTTGGTCAATTTTTACGGAGGAAATGATAGCATGTTATGAGGATACAAAGAGCAACACCTTATTTAGCCAATTGATAAATCTCAAACAACAGGGTTCAGTGGTGGAGCACATTGAGGACTTCCAAAAATTGAATATAAGGGTAACTGCTATTCCAGAGGAACACAATATTGATGTCTTCATAGGGACTTTAAAGGATAACATCCAACATGAAGTTCGCGTTTGGGAACCTGATTCATTGGAGAAGGAATTTAGGTTGGCAAGAAAAATTGAATGTAAAATTATGGCGACAAGGAAGCCTACCACTCACATCTATAAAGATGAAAGTGTTCCTATTCCTAGACTTCCACAACCTACAAGGTTGACACCACAACGATTGGAAGAAAAAAGAGCAAAAGGGCTTTGCTACATTTGTGATAGAAAATACACTAAAGGTCATAAGTGTGCTGAGAAGAAATTATTTTACATAGATTATGAAGAGGAAGAAGAAAATGAACAATAATATTCAAAAGAAGAGGATATACACCAGGAACCAACCCTAGAAGAGGAAGAAATGAGTCGAACCATATCGTGTATTGAATTGGAAGGAAGTACCACTCCTAAAAATCTTAAGATAGAAGGACATATCAAGAAGTAAAAGGTGATAGTGTTGATTGATTCAGGTAGTACCCATAATTTTATTCATTGTAAGGTAGCCAAGGAATTGAATTGTTTCCTATACCCAGCACCAGAATGTTAAGTAATGGTTGCGAATGGAGGAACTATAAATTGCTCTAGAAAATTTCATAATATCAAGATAACCATGGGGGAATATTTATTGAATAGTCCAATGCTTTCCATTCCAATGGGAGGCGCTGATGTTGTACTAGGAGTACAATGGTTACAATCTTTGGAGACAGTAGCTTTTAATCTTCAGGAAATTTTCTTGAATTTTTTTTTAGAAGGAAAGGAAGTCAAATTACGGGGTATCGCAAGGAATTCGGGAAAGATAATAAGCTCTAATGTCATGACAAAGCTTATGAAGAAAGAACAACGAGGCGTAATCGCACAATTATGCTCACTAGAAGTTCCGACATAAAAATCATATATTTCTGTAGATCTCCAAAAAGTCTTGGACAATCATTCCAAGGTGTTTGAAACTCCCAAAGGACTCCCACCTATTTGTGATTGTGATCATGCTATTCAGTTGATTCCAGGAAGTGTTCCTCCAAACATCAGGCCTTATAGATATCCTTATGTCCAAAAGAGCGAAATTGAATGTATGATTGCAGAAATGTTAGAGGCTGGTATAATTCAACCTAGTCAAAGTTGTTTCTCTGCTCCAGTAGTATTGATGCACAAGAAGGATGGATCATGGCACGTGTCCAGATTATAGGGAGCTTAATAAACTCACTATTAAAGATAAATTCCCCATTCCTGTGATTGATGAATTATTGGATGAATTACATGGAGAAATTTATTTTACCAAGTTGGATCTTTGTTCAGGATATCATCAAATTAGAATGAAGACTGAAGATATTCCAAAAACAGAATTTCGAACTCATGAGGATCATTATGAATTTTTGGTCATGCCTTTTGGCCTTACCAGCGCACCTTCTACATTTCAAGGGTTGATGAATTCCATTTTCAAACTCTTCCTTAGAAAATTTGTGCTAGTATTTTTTGATGATATACTGATCTACAATAGGTCTTGGAAGGATCATGTTCAGTATGTTTATAGGGTGCTCAAACTATTGCAGGAGAAATAATTATATGAAAAATCATCCAAATGTTTCTTTGGAGTACAAGAGGTGGAATATCTGGGTCATATTCTATCTCACGAGGGTGTTAAGGTAGACCCTAACAAAATTAATGCCATTAAGGAATGGAAAGTCCCCACAAACATAAAGAAGTTGTGAGTATTTCTCAGGTTAACAAGGTATTATCACAAGTTTGTTAACAATTATGGGAGAATAGCAGCACCTATAACAACATTATTGAAGAAAGATGAATTTTCATGGACTCCTGAAGCAACTAAGGCCTTTGAACATCTTAAAGAGGAAATGTGCCTAGCACCGGTCTTAGCTACACCAAATTTCACAAAAACCTTTATTGTGGAATGTGATGCCTCGGGAAATGGAATTGGTGTTGTTTTAATGTAATAAGGAAGACCCATTGCTTTTGAAAGTCGTCCAATGAAAGGAATGTATTTACAGAAAGCTATTTATGAGAAGGAAATGTTAGCAATACTACATGCACTAAAGAAATGGCAACCTTACCTAATGGGAAGACACTTCAAGGTAAAAAATTATCATGATAGTCTTAAACACTTTTTGGAACAAAGACTATCTTTAGAAGAGCAGAAAAAATGGGTCACAAAGATGTTGGGTTATCACTTTGAAATAATCTAAAAAAAAGGGAAGCTAAATGTTGTTGCAAATGCACTCTCAAGAAAGAATGAAGAGGTGGAAGCATTGCTTTGTGCCATTTATATTATCCAACCGGATTGGATAACCAAAGAAAGGGATGAATGGAAGAAGGACGAAGAAGTGTGGACACTCATTCAAAATTTGCAGCAAGATCCTATTACATCTGATACATTTAGTTGGAAAAATGATTCCTTATGGTAAAAGATCGCTTATATATTTGTAAGAGTTCCCAACTAAAACAAAATATTCATTTGGAATTGCACACTTCTCCTTTAGGAGGTCACTTGAGATTTTTAATAACTTACCACAGGGTCAAGAAAGATTTTTTTTTGGGATGGCCTTAAATCTGATATTCAAAATTTTATAGCGCAATGTTTGGTTTGCCAACAAAATAAAGTTGAGACAATTAATACCCCATGACTTCTACAACCTTTACCCATTCCAAATCACCTTTGGGAGGATATTTCAATGGATTTTATCACAGGTTTACCCAAGTATAAAGGAAAGAGTGTCATCATGGTGGTAGTTGATAGAATTACCAAGTATGCACACTTTTGTGCATTATCTCATCCATTTAAAGCAAGTAGGGTGTGACATCGGAGGGCCAAAGATTCTGGTTTCCAGTCAGCAAATTGATCAGCCAGAGGAGTGACACAGTTCCTAGAGGCTGTGACGTAGAGACAATGCAGGGACTGCGCAAAGGCAACGTGGGGTTAGCCATTCATAGGATGGATCAGTGTGATACCAGTAACAGTGTGAGATAATTTCTCACTATCTCTGTGCCAAATTTTATTCTCTATATGGGATTGCAAATTTGGGCATCCAAATATTTGTATTAAAAAAACTACTACATAATAATTAAAACCCTCAGTTGTTGCACCAATTTTCCCACATTGGGGTTTTCCGGGGACATTGTCCAAAAACAACGATGTTCATTGTGTGTGTTTATTTCTTTCCGGCTCAGTATTTTTATGTTGTGGAGGCTGTAGTAGAATTTATTCTGATGTTTACTATGTAATGCCATAAATAATTTGCTTCATAAATAACAAGTAGAAGAAATAATATCAGTTGCTACAGTATGGATTTTTATCTAGGAATTTTCACATGGTATCAGAGCATAGGTGAAGCAGGAAGAGCTTAGAAGTAGAGTTGAAGAAGGATTTCAAAAAATTGCGTAGGCAGCATATTAAAACCCCAGAGGGGCTACGCAATCCATGGCCATGAGGCAAAAATTTTGTGGAAAATTATTTCTTTAAGTGAGTCGACAGAGAAGAAAATTTTCTGAATTGATATTTTCTAGAGGCAAAGGGAGCAGTGCAGCAGCTTCAGCGCAGAGCAGATCTTCATCTAGGACGCAGTTTTCTACAACAGTTTTTTGGGGAAAAAAAACATCAAAAAAGGAAAGAAGAGCACATACAGAGGTAATTTCTTCCTCAAAGAATTCCTAGCCAAGGAATTTGATTTCTCACTACAAAGTAGGAGTAGCTGAGAGCAGATCTACTTACTCCAACAGAGAGTGCGTAGAGCCAATCAGCAGCTGTGCATAGGAGAGAGGAAGTAGTTTGTCATTTTTTTGGCGTGATCTCATCAACTAGGTTGAGGGATCAAGATCGGTTGGATGGTGCATCCAACTACATGATCTAGAAGGATAGGATCACCTCCCTTCTAGATGATTATGGTCTCAAGATGTACATTAGTTCAGTGGTAGTTGTACCCATGGATGCAAATCAACTAAATTCCTACAAGAAGGAAATAAAAAATACCGAGAGAATTATCCTCGATGGAGTAAGGGATCATGTATTTTCTCACATGCAGGAAAGGACATAGCCAAAAAAATATTTGATGCATTGGCCACGCTATATCTAGGATCTTCCAAGCAACGAAAGATGTACTTGGAAGAGAAGTTAAGGCTGGCGAGGATGCATAAGGGGGAGCACATAGATCCCTTCCTAACGAGACTTCGGGATACCTGATATCATCTAGATAATGTAGGAGCAATGCCTTAGTCTACTTAGTTTGTATGGATAGCCATTAACAATATTTCTGAGTGGCAAGTACTTTTCGAGTGTGTCATGGTCAGAGAGAATTTTCTTGATTGGAAGAGAGTTTGGGCTGATATACAACAACAGTAGATGAGGCGTGATTTGGTGAAGAGAACCATGTGTATCAGCAGTAACAATGGGGTGAAGATCGATAAGGAAGAGGATAATCCAGCCCTTGCATTAAAGGGGCAGCAGGAGTAGCGCAGGAGAAAGAAGGATATTTCAAAGGTAAAGTGCTTCCAATTTGGTGATATGGGCCAATTCCATTTTCCTCTTCAGAAGAAGGACAAAGAAGAGAATCAATATCATCATGTTGCCTCTGTTGAGATAGACAAGCTATCCTACAAATTGGAGGAGGAATTTGCCATGATTCCCATATACCTCCAGGGGAGAGGTGGGGTGATTTGGTTTTGTATCCCCAATATGACATAGGTTGCGCATGATCCTTGAGGAGTCCACCTCTTGAATCATCACGTTGCTATGGGATCCCATAACAGCAGTAGCAGGATGGACCAGTGACAGATGGTGCAGTCAGGTGCTAGAGTGAAAAATGAAGTAGTTAGCAGCGTTAGGAACTGAGGAGCATAGAGAATATTTGGTATCAGTGTAGTTCGCACAGTGTAGAGTCAGCAATGGCACAGAGGCTTTAGTGAAAACACATAGGCTAGCAACAGACAGAGCTCGATTGACAGATGCATCAACCTGAACACAATTGGTTCAGTTGATGGACATCCCTTAGTTGCAGCAACAGTAGATGAGAGGAGTTGCAAATGTTGTAGTGGCAGCAACAACAAAGTTGCAGTGCAGATGTAGTAGTTGGGAGCAGTATGCAAGGTTAATAGCATCACATATGCATCACAGCAGGAGATGGTACAAGATGAGAGTGATGCTTTAGGAGGTTGCATTGCTAGAGCACATTCCTCACTAAGAGTGATTGTTGATTTTTTTAGAATTGGATGTGCTCTAGTCTTGAGATTTTGCAGGATGATAAGACAAATGCATTCTACAATACCCATCAATCATTTGGGGAAATTCCACGTGGAAAGGATTTAATTAAAATAATAATTATTTTTAATGGATTCCTAAATCTAAAATTTCGAAAAGGAAATAATTAAAAGGTATTAATTAGATTGGGTGTGAATCTTCTAAATGAAGACAAGGATCAGGTCCAAGATAATCTTAGCCTTTGATTATGTTTTAATATTGGTCATTGATATGTCAATGAGAGATTATAATAAGGAGCTCGATGGGAATTTTTAAAAACATCGAGTGAGAGATCTAGAGATAAAAATTCTCAAGAGAGAAACACAACAGTTGCTGGAGTGAGATCATGTGATTTCTTGGAGTGAGGGGCAGGGATAGTTTGTTGGAGGAATTTTTCATGATTTTGTGAATACATTGCAGAGGAGGCATCAAGAGGTTCATAGAGGCTTCGTAGTGCCACGCTCGTTAGTGCAGAGATACGATGAGGCAGCACAAAGCCTCTGAGGAGATCCATAGTTTTTCTGAGGAGTAGTCGAGATCTACTGTCGTGAGCCAGGGTGTGAGACGAGAGGTTCAGAGTTCTGAGTTTCAAGTCAGAAAATTGATCAGCTAGATGGGTGACGCAGTTCCTAGAGGATGTGATGCAGAGACAACGTTGTAACTGCACAGAGGAAGGGTGGGACTAGCCATTTAGAGGTTGGATGGGTGACAGATCGCTTGTAACCGTGTGAGATAATTTCTCACTATCTCTTTGCTAGATTTTATTCTCCTTATTGGATTTCTAGTTTAGGCATCCAAACATTTGTATTAAAAAAACTACTACATAATAATTAAAACCCTCAACTTCTTCACTGGTTTTCCCACATTGTGTTTCTCCTGGGACATTGTCCAAAAATAACGATGTTCATTGTGTGTGCTTATTTATTTCTTGCTCATTATTTTGTTTCCAAAGTATTTTTATGTTGTGAAGGCTGCAGTAGACTTTATTTCGATGTTTACTGTGTAACAATGTAAATAACTTGATTCAGAAGTAACAATTAGAATAAATAATATCAGTTGCTACAGTAGGGATTCTGGTCTAGGAATTTTCACACACTTAACCTATTTGAAGTGGAGTAGAAGGCTCTTAAAATAATCCATTGACTGAGGGATATTTTTCAGAACTTACTCCATAGAAGGTGCATGGTAATGTGGATATTTGGATTGAAGAGGCAATGGGGGATAATGGCGATTTAAAGGTGGAAGGGGTTCATACCAAAGGTTCTATGTTTAAAATGATTTATAAGTAGAAGGGGGTTTGGGAAAGATATCAAAAAATAGGCATTCTCAAATGCACTCATAAATTTTGTCGTATTCACACACTTCTCAAGTGTTAGTGGGTCCTTAATCATTGGTGGTGGGGTGATCATTAAGGAAAAGGTTCAAATAGACATTGTCAAAGTGGGAAACTTTGGCCAATGTGTAACCCTTGCATTGGGCCTCTTGACCCCTTAAGATATTTTTGTGTTTGTTGGAGAGTAATTAGTGGTGATATCAATTTGATTTTCGTTCTTTATCCTTTTTGAAGCTAAATCTATTCCAAGATAAATGGGAACGTTTTCCCCTTTTGCTAGTTTAATTTTCTATATTATGATCCCAATAATTGATTTTTCTTATCAAAATCTCTCTTAAATTATGGAGAATGTTATGTTCTTTCCATTGGTTGCTATCATTATCAATAAATTTCTTATGGTTCCAATTTTTTTGCATGTGGGGGGTGGATTTCCAGTGATAGAAGTTAAGTCTCTCCACTAGTCTCTAATCATTTCTTGTTCAATAGATGTTCCTATGCCAAATCTCAGGTATTTAACCTTAGAGGAACCAGGAATGTAGGGATGTTTCTTGAAAAAAACATGGACCATAATGATGTTTTGAATTTGTTTTCACCTAGATACCATACTTAAATCTCTTCCAAGAGCTCTAAGAGGTACAATCAACATAAATAGTAGGTTTATTGGACAAAATATCTAACTTTCTTCCCTTATGATTAAAGAAACTATGCAAAGTTCTTACCTTTTGGATAATGGTGCTTTGACCTATCTAGGCCTATATTGTTTGGTGGTATCCTTAGATGGTTTTCATGATGGAATGACTTAAATAAGTTTTCATAATAGTCGTGTAAAAAATATTTTGATAAAATGGATGGCCTTCCTCCAAATTTTCAAATTCTACAAATTTGTATTCTTGAGATGTTTTATAAACTCTTGAAGCTTATAATGAACAAAAACTAATTTTTTCCTTAGTTGAAAAGAGTGATAAGTGTATGTACAATGATTATTAGAAACATCTAATCCATGTATAAATTGAGTTATTTGAGGTATTTATGTAAAAAAATATTAACTCAATACCTACATTAGGTTATGAATATATAACTCCTTGATTATAGATACATTTTCTTTTGACATGTTTTTATGATGGCATTAATGAGTTAAAATTGATTGTTTCTTTCATTTTTCTTTGGTTGATTTATGAGGCTCGTAATGGTAATATTTAGGGTTAACAGATAATAATGACAGAAAAGATAGGTCATGTGCTTTTTTTATGCCATCCCTTACTAATTCAACTTGTGGGAGATGAAAATGTAAGAAAACTTAAGTTCACATTTTGCTCATTTAAGAATTACAACCCCTCAACAAATATGTATAACATACCCAACCACCTTTGTGGAATGTCAGAATAGTTGGGAACTTAAATTTTCATTTAATGAACTCAAAATTCCATACTCTAATACCATATTCTTCTTTTCCCTACCTTTAATAAATTCATGAATACAATATGACAAGTAGACTTATGAAATTATCATTTAAACACTATGCAATTGTTATCAAACCATTCACAATTGTTGATGTAGATTACTCATGCAACATAATAGCTTTTTAGGCACTGTTGTGGTAAATATGTCTGCAATAGGACAATCCTGATCTAGGACTATGGATAGCTCTAAATCTCACATACACGACCCAGTTCCCAAGCTATTATGTTATGATAACTCTCATAGTAATCACATCTCACTAGGTCTCTTTAATATTTAGCCTACACAACCTAAAGAAGGAAAGACTTCTTTATAATGTAGTCCCTTAGGCTATACCACCTCTTTCTCAGGCTTGAACACACATTGTCAAGGAAATATCACTACTAAAAATTCAAGGAATTCTTAATTGTGGTTAATATTCCTCAATTACAATAGTTTTCCATGCACACAAGCATAATTTCTCATAGGGCTACTTTTCCGTAATTCCATTATAGACATGGCATATTAACATGGCATTCTAACCAAGTTTCTCATATAATGGCAGAAAATCCCCCCTGCAACAACCAAAAAAATATGGGTTATGTTTTCAAACCCACAACTAACTAATTTAAAAATATCTGAATCCATCTACAGTGATAAAACTAATGTTGAAAATATCTGAATCCATATACAGTGATAAAATTTAGAGACAAAATGTTATTTAGAATTTTAACATTGTAGATGGATTCAAAAACCCATTTATCTCTAAATGTTAACACTGTAGATGGATTCTGAGACCCCTGTAGTGAAATGAAACACTTCAGTATCAAAATTACAATTTCCCATTTCTGGAGTGATGCAATTAAAAATTACTAACATAAATGACTAATTCCTAGAGTAAGTTAGTCATTTTAGTTAGTCTCTTTTAGTTTGGTCACTTATTATCTAGTCATATATTGTTAAGATATTCAGAAACATAGGAAATAACTAAGTATAACTTGGTCTAGCGTAAATTTAGGTAAAGTGTGTTTCTTTAGGATACACTTTTGTAACTTATAATTCGGTGGTCACGATATGTAGTGATACGACGGTTCATTCTCTCCTTGGTATTACCGGTACTTGATCCATTGCTTAACACCTGATTGATCCATGATCTCTATTTAAAGAGCATGGAGGGTAATTTCTCTGGTGATCATTTATAAGACAAACTTATGTAACTTTTTTTTCTTTATATTAATAAATTTCCTTAAGCGGTTGCGTTGGCTCAATTCGTGGATTGTTTCACTCTTTGAGGGTTTTAACCATGTCAAATACTGGTGTACTGATTTGTGATATGTTTGTGAGTGGTGACTTTTCATGTTTGATCTAAGGAACTTACCCTACAAATTCCTACATGGTATCAGAGTAGTTTGAGGGCCGCATCTGTTGTTGATCCATATCCGAAACCTGTTTTTACTGGATGCGACTGTAATTTTCTAGATCTACTATTTCTGTCCACTTTCAGGTCGGGAGAACTGCACTGCTATGTTTGGAGTCTCTGTTACAGTGAGGAACCCCTTTTTCTCTATACGAAAATTTTTTGGGTTTCCCTAGTTATGTCATTTTATATGTAGAGGTATTAAGTAATTTTTTTTTCATATATATTTATTTATACCTCTATTTCTTTCTATTTATTGTCATTTTTTTAATTACCGGATCTACACCCTATTTTCTGTATATGCTCTTTGCTTTGTGCTCTATGTGATCTAGAAAAACCCCCTCCTCCTTTCCAACGATTACTAAATCTTTTAACTAGATCAATTGGTCTAAAGTTACTTTATGGGAATAGAGGTCTTGGGTTCAAGTCTCTTTGTCAAGTTCTTTTTTTAAATGGTTTTTTGTCAAGTTATTTAAAAAAAAAAACACACATGTAACTTATGTTTTAAATTTACTCTATGTAATAGTGTTTCTCACCCATTATAAAAAGTGAGTCACTTACAGTCTAAAGTCACTTTATCCTTTATTTAAGTTACATTAAACTTGGTTATTAGTTCATCAAGTAACATTGTAAAAGTGACTCTCACTTATTTATTAAAGTTGGTCACATAAAGTAGTATTTGTTTTTTAAGAGCTTATTATATTAAATTTGGAAAGGGGGGCAATTTTTTTTTAGTACAACTTCATCACAAACTTTCAACCTATCACGTGACTACTTGGCATCTACTTCAACATTTCTTCAAAGAAGCATAACTTCTTCATCTGGAAGCCATTTTCAGATCCATTTTTTTAACCAACCTAATTTTTTGAGACATTTCCATTGGAGCAATTAGTTTAAACCTTTACAGCTTTGGTTTTTAAAAATGGAAAGTGCATGTCTGGTTATTCTTAACAACACCAATTATTTCCAATCGATATCCTACATGGTAGACTTTCTTAGAATTAATGGACTTTATAGCATAGACTAGAATATAAACCTACCGATCAAGATGAAAAGGCTAAATGGGAAAATAAACAAGATCAAGCATGAGGGTTGATAGGAATACCCATTGTTGAAGATCTTAGATTTCATATCCAAGAAATTGACTCCCGTCATGAAGCTATGAAAAAGATAAATATTTTTTTTGGAATTTAAATTGAAATAAGAGCCCACCAGCTTGAAAACGAGTTGCTGACTTTGGACCCCAATAATTTCTCCTCTATTGAATATTTTTTGTCCAAATTCAAGACCCTTAGACTTCTCCAAAAGGATTGTAAGGTAAAAGGAATAGGGTAGTCTTATATATTCCATCCTTACTAAGTTAGGCCCTGCATACTCTGTATTTGTTTCCACCTTCCTATCCACTAGAGAAGCCCTCATTTCTCATGGAACACCCTATAAGTCTCCCTCTTTCGATGCCTTTTGCGATTCTTTGATAAGAGAACAAGAAAAACTCCTACACCTTGGTCTTATTAATACTAGGAAATCTTCTAATAAAGCCTTAGCAGCCCAAGAGCAACCAAATCCATGAATCCTAAGAAGCAACATCCTAAAAAGATTGGTCCTAAACCAAACTAGGGACTTAAGCACTCTCAGCCGCAAACTGAAAAAGAAAATCAATAATCTGATAAGGAAAATAAAAATAAAGGGAAGAAGAAAAATAGAAATTTTAACTTTTGTAATCATGATGCCCATGTAGAGTCAAAATGCTTTAAGAATATGGAGGCCTTGGAAGCAGCAATGAAGCAACACAACATCCATTTGGAGAACTCTTCAACTTCCTCTTCAGGAATGGCACTTTCTACATGTGGTTATCATGCATTAATATTTGGTTATATGAATATCTTCTTATCCTCATTCTCATGAGTGGCTCATTGATTCTAGAGCCTCTTACCACATGGGAAAAAAATAAAGGCATGTTTTATTCTTTAAATGATTGTAACAAAAAAAATATTTATGTTGGTGATGATAGACCTCTTAGTGTTGTAAGGTCTGGAACCATTCATATAGATAATGGTGAGTTTAATGATGTATTATGTTTTCCTACCTTGTCCTACAGCCTTCTATATGTTTATCAGATAACTCATTCAGGTGAAGGGAAAAGCGTAGAATTCTCACCTCATGATGTTTTAATTAAGGACCTAAGACATCCTAGACATATTTTAGCGACTCGCATTGCTGATGATTCCACAAGGCTGTATAATTTTGACAACTTTGGGTCATCATGTCTTCCATCCATAATGATGAACTGAGCAAACTTTGGCATGAGTGATTTGGTCACTTAAACTATTTGTCTCTTCAAACTCTACGTAAAGAAAATATGGTGACAATTTTTCTTATGGTATCTTTTCGAGATGGTGTTTCTTCCTGTTGTATACTCAGAAAACATCATTGGGATATTTTTGACAAGAGTGCCTCTTGCCATGCTTCAACCCCTTTGCAGCCTGTGCATAGTGATTTATGTGGTCCACCTCCAGTTGTTTCTTTCTATGGCTACAAGTACTTCGTAACTTTCATTGATTATTTTTCCAGATGCACTTAGGTATACTTCTTAAAACTCAAGAGTGAATTTTTTAACATTTTCTTGGCCTTTAAGGCCTTTGTTGAGAAACAATTTTGACATCAAATTCTTAAGTTAAGATCCGATAATGGAGGAAAATAAGTTAACAACACATTTATCAAATTTTGCATTAATCATGGCATTCAATTGCAAGATACTATTATGTATACTCCACAAAAAAATGGTGTAACTGAAAGGACGAATATCACTCTAAAGGAAGTTTATAATTGTATGCTTTAATCTAAAGGAATTATTCTTAGTTTTTCGGCAGAAGCAATTAACTGTGAAAATTACATAATAAATCGTACTTCTACTAAGGTTTTAAGGAATATCACTCCAGAAGAAGCCTAGAGCTCAATCAAACTAGATGTAAGTAAATTTCATGTTTTTGGAAGTGAAACTTGGGCCAATATTCTAGGTGAGAAACATGAAGCCTTATAACCTAAGAGTGAAAAATGTATTTTTGTTGGATATTATGAAGATGAAAAATAACATAGACTTCCTCAACCCAAATGAAAAAATTTAATCATTAGAATATATGTAAAATTTGATGAAATATACGGCATGCAGCCTTGTTTGGCAGGTGTGTCGCATTTGACCTGCAAGCCAGATTCGGCATATGTGCCACCTCTTTCTATCTCTTCTACTTCTGACAACACTAATTCTACTTCAGGTGATGATAGTGAGGATGAAAGTCCTCCTCCACCTCATCAATATCTTCCTTCAGCTCCACAGCTTCAAAAAATGGGTCCACTCTACTCGGGATGCAGCAAGTTCTCTTACATGTGACCCTGCAGATCAATGTTGTACACGTTCTCAGTTCCACGGAGCCTCTTCTTTTCTGCTCAAGTTGTAGAAAATTATGATCTAGATACCTTTGAAGAAGCTTCAGGTCATCCAGATACGAATGCAGCTATGAATGAATAATATCATTCCTTATTGGAAAATGGTACATGGGATTTGGTTCCTCTTCCAAAGGGAAGAAAACTTGTCAGATGCAAATGGGTTTATAAAAAAAAATTTTGACTAGGCGGAAAATTGGATAAACATAAAGGTCCTGTTATTTCTAAAGGATTTTCACAAGTTGAAGGCATTGACTATACTTAAACCTTCTCCCTTTTTTCCAAAATGAATTATATCTACCTTGTTCTCTCCCTTACTGCCTCCTTCAAGTGGGAAGTCCATCAGATGGATGTTAAATACGCCTTCTTACATTGGGACTTGCATTAATAAATCTACATGGAACAACCCCCTAGCTTTATCCAAAAATACTCTAGCCTTTTTTTTTCCTTAAGAAGTCTCTCTATGGTCTCAAACAATCCCCTAGGGCTTAGTATGCCAAAATGGATAGCTTTCTCTTAGATAATGGCTTTTCGAGATGTCATTCTGACAACACTGTCTACACCAAGAAAATGGGTAAGTCCTTAATCATCCTTGTTCTTTAAGGTGATGATCTTATCCTTATTGGTAGTGATCCCAACCATATAAACCACTAGCCTCAAAAATAAGTTTGACATGAGAAACTTAGGACACTTGCATTATTTCCATGGTCTTCAAGTGTTGAAATCCAAAGAAGGTATTACCCTTTCTCAGTCCAAGTATGCATGTGATATACTACACCACTTTCACATGGAAGACTATAAGCCAACCCATTCTACCTTTCAGTTTGGAGTCAAGCTTTCAGTCACTCATACTTCACCTGATGAGATTGATGCTACCTCATATCATCGAATTGTTGGTAAACTTTTGTATGTAACCCATACCCATCCTAAACTTTCCTTTGTAATTTGTCTTGTTGATCAGTTTATGCACAAACCTCATGAAATTCACTGGAAAACAGATAAAATAATACTTCGGTATGTTCGAGGTACAACTCAATTCAGGATTCGTTATAACACAGGAGCATATCCATTGTTGGTTGGTTTCACTAATTTTAATTAGGCTAGTGACCCGGCTGATGATCAAAATTCTACTGCATGTTATGTATTCACTCTTGGTTTTGAACCTACTACATGGTATTTTCATAAACAAAGTGCCATCTCTCTTTCTTTGGTAGAAGGAAAGTATCGTGTTGATGTTGAAGCCAACAAAGAAGTCATGTGGGTTCATCAAATCCTGTCTGAATTTGGTCTTCATTTGCAACATCCAACTACAGTTTGGTGTGATAATCAGAGTGCCATTCAATTATGCAAAAATCCAGTTCAACATTAGTGCAACAAACACTTTGAGCTACACATGAGCTTCATGGAAAATCTCATTCATGATCATGTTCTTGAAGTGCACTATTGCTCAACCAATGATCAAGTTGTTGATATATTTATAAAGGCTCTCACAGAAGCAAAGTTTACCAAACTTCGATCTATGCTTAGAGTTGAGGAAAGTTATCATTAAAGGGGGGGTAGGTTCTAATGCCTCCTTCCTTCTCCTATTTTTTCACCTTTGTAAATGTTAGGGTCCCGTGATTTGGCTGATTGGCAAGCCAAATGACAGTGTAACATCAAACCAAGCTTTGGAGCCCGAGGACCTAGCCTTCCTGGACTCAGAGAGGGCTCTCTCTATATGTGTAAGGGATATCTGTGTGTTTGCTTATTTGTGTTCTGATTTTAGGCTAGTTATGAAGTAAGTTTTTGATTTTTTGGTTTTTTAAGTTGTGAGGGATGAAACTGATCAAAGATATAAAATAGATAACAAGATGTTAGATTAACTGGGCTATGGGGTCAAAAGGTCAAGAAAGCTATAAGATGATGATACAAGGCTGCTGTAGGGCCGATTTGATTCAAGGTAGAAAGGATCTTTGGGAAAAATGGAGTAAATGGACATTAAGTTTGTGAAAGATGAAGGATTTCAAGCATAACTAGTTTGATAGCAGACATAAACATGGTATGGCAAGCCATTAATCATGCAAAATGTAACTACAAGCTAAATAATACATAGAAATAAATATTCAAGCCATGCATAGAAGTATAAGACCCTCTAACTTTGGGAAATGACTATTAGACTTTGGGGAAAAACACATAAGATGGACTAACAACTCAAAATACTATGCCGGAATGCCTAAACACAGTCTTTAAGTTATTGGGCACTTTGACAAACAAGCTTTCATAGTTTTAGGCAAAGGGCTAGATCGGGACTAGGCCTCCTTGGTTCAAACAAAATGATAATCTAATCAGTCAAAGAGATAGTTTCATGGATGGAGCTATGGACAGCCATAGGTAAGCAAGGCACACCATACATCCTACTTAACATGCATAGAACTATGAATGAAACTAGCAACAATATCCTTAAGTTACTAAAGAGAAGTTAAGAATTCTTTAGTATGACTAAGGAGGAAGAAAACATGAAAGCTATGAAGATTCAGGAAATTTGAGGTGCCTCCATGGGCATATCTCAAATTTATTCTCTACTGATCTATAGCAAGCAAGAAACATGTATCATGAATGAAAACTAGAAGACAACAACAAAGCAAGAGACACTATACCATTCTACCAAGTCATCGAATCCATCAACAATCCTTCTTCATTCATCCAAGAACATCCAAGAGTCAATCCAAAAGCATAACACAAGTATTTCCTTCAAAGCTCATATGACCAATATATTGCTTCTCTTCTCAAGTTCAGCCTTGTTTACAAATGAGAGCTTGTGGAATAAATAGGCTCAAGTGAGGAAAACCTCATGTTTCAACCTCATGTTACTAAGTACCACTGGATCATTCCAATACTTCATCATTGCAGGAGGCCCCCCCTTTGAAATTTCATCCAAAACAGGCTCTAAAGCAGGATCGTTCTTAAGCTGGGCCATCTGTGCTTCAAATTGCATTTTTTGTACAGGGTTTGACAACATCTTAATCATATTCATTACTGCTGGATCCTGCATCAGAGAATGGCGAAGGTGTTGTGCCATTTTCATGAACTGAGGATTTTGAATAACATGTTGCATGCTCTCGACATACTTATTTGGATCTAGTTGGGGTGTAGTAGATTTTCCCAGCACCCTTCACACTTTGCTGAAGTTGCTATTTACTTGCATCACTGTCAAGCTGTTGTCCTCCAAACAAGACTCTGTCCTAGCCTGTCAACTCACTTGTTTTGATAAGGCAACAATTTTTTTTGAATGCTGTGTAAAAATTCCCTCTTAGGTGTGAGATCCTTGTTCCTTCAGAAAGCTGCCTTCCTACTTAATATGTAGTTCAACAAGCAGATTTTTAAGAGAGAAACACAGCGAAATAAAGATAGACAGCCAAAGTAAATTTTCCTATGGAAAGACACCAGCTTTGGTGTTTGAGGTAGTAGGACACCCTTATCCTTGTAGAGGAAGGAAAACAAAAGCCCCTGATTAAAGAACACTGCTCTCTGTTGAGGCCACTTAACCAATAAATTCACAATATAAACACAGTCAATCACGGTGAATTTACACAGTCAATAGTTACTGTTTCTGTAGAAATGGTGACAGAGTTTGTGATGTTTTTGTAATGTGGCAATAAAGGCCAGTAGCTTTCAACAATAAAAAGTCCCCTTCAACCAAACACTGTTCCTTTGGTGTGCTTTTCCACCAGTGGATTCAACCATTATAAACACAGTCAATCATAGTGCATTCCCACAGTAAAAATTCACTTGTACATAGGGCTAGGTGGCAGAGTTTATTATTTTTCTATGATGTCACAAATAATCTTGTATCATTCAAACCATAAGAAACTCCTTTTACACAAAACACTGCTTTCTCTATACTCTACTGCTCCTTGCACACAGCTTGACAAAAGACACTTCCAACTTATAATGGCAGTTTCTTCACTGGTTATGCTTTGTGGGATTAAAACTTAAACACTGTTTGGCCTTACTGACAAAGAGGAAAATCTTAAAAAGGCAAAGACATTTATGGAATGCTTACTGTTTATTTGAAAATAGGTATATTTCCTTCACTTTACGATCCTTAACCTTCCCTCTTACTTTAAACAATGCATATTGCTGACAGATTCTAACTCTGTTTTATCCTAGTTTTGAGGGAAATTTCAGTGGTTATTCATACTAGTGCTAAATCAACCTTTTTGATGTTTGACTTCTAGCCTCATTACCACAACAACACCTCATTTTTCATAAACTCAAACTTTGGTTTTCTAAACCCCTTACAGCACTTAGCAATTTGGAAAACCAAAAGAGGCATGTAAAAATACCTCTAAAATTCGATGAAGGGCTTCTTGAGGAGCTTGAGCAGTTTTCCAAAGAGTTTTTTTAAGGTTTTTAAGTGAATTTTTGACCAGTGCTATAGGAGTGCCGCGCGCTGCTACAGGAGTGCCGCGCAGCAGTGCATTCCTTTGTAAATTTTGTGCATAGGAGCGCCGCGCACTTTTCCAGGAGCGTCGCGCAAGTTTGCAGTCCATTTTGAAGGCCTTCCCGGTGTTGGAATTGTGCGCGAGATGGCTCATTGGAAATATGTGGAAGTATAATTTCCAGAAAAACTTGAATTTTTTCATTTGGTGTCCATTTGATCCTTCAAAAATTTATTTTCCCAACACTGGTCAAAACTGGTGAATCCTGGTGCAGAATTGCATCGAGCTGTTTGTAGGCCATTTTTGAATGCCTTCGCGGTGTTGGAATTGGGCGCGATATGGTTCGTTGGAAATACAGGGAAGTATAATTTCCAAATATGCTTGATTTTTTTCATTTGGTGTCCATTTGGGTGTTCAAAAACTGACTGTCCCATCACTGGTCAAAAATGGTGAATGTTGGTGCAAAAAAACATAACGTTGATTGCAGGCTACTTTTGGATGCCTTCCTGTTGTCGTAATTTGGCCTGAGATGGCTCATCGGAAAGCTATGGAAGTCTATTTTCCAGAAAAACTTT
The DNA here is from genome assembly GCA_034641835.2 of Pinus albicaulis. Lineage (NCBI taxonomy): Eukaryota > Viridiplantae > Streptophyta > Pinopsida > Pinales > Pinaceae > Pinus > Pinus albicaulis. The sequence goes on along the minus strand of CM076575.1, from coordinate 928,480,477 downwards.
AATTTTTTCATTTTAAGTCAATTTAGTTGTTCAAAATCTGACTGTCCCATCACTGGTCAAAATGATGAATCCTAGTGCAGAAATTCTCCCGTGACATCTGAATTTTTCACATTTCTCACAAACCATGATACCTGTGTAGAAACTGAAGGAGTTTTTTCTTCTTGAACCTATGAGAGACAAAAACCTCTCTCACTTTTGTAAATTTCATCTCTGTTTGGTCAGAAAATCATTTTGAAACAAACTGCCCGGGCACTCCTTAACCCTAATTTTACTGTGGCAGAGGTATTATGATTCAACAACCATGCAAATTTTACTATCCCTTTGTATTTGCTGAGATGAGATATTTGAGCCTTTTTTTTACTGTGGGTACACTGCTTCAGTGGCATTCACTTAAACTCTTTCATCCTCTGTCTATCAAGAAGGGCGCTTCTTCTAACACCTTTCCTCTGCTCAAAATGTACCAGCAAGGTACCTTTGACCATTTAATAATGAACCTGCCTATATCTTGTTTTGAACCCCTCTCCAAAAACTGAAAACATGTAAAATTCTTTTATGTATGCTATGAACCACTGTGTACCTTAGTTTGCAGTGCCTTTTGCTGAGGAAAAAGCTAAACTATCACCTTAAAAACCCCTTCTATACTTCTGGCGCTTTGTATAAAAAGAGGACATTCATAGAGGATACTTTATGTTGCAGGGGGTGTCTTTTGACATTTTGACAGAGGTCCCTTTCCCCTTTTGCAATATAAACTAACACTTTGCTCTTAATGCTTTGGATTTAATGATGCCCACTGTGGAACTAATCTTGACTATAGGTGCAAAACTGTAGTTGCATTCACTATCATTCTCTGTCTAAAAAGGGTGCCTTTCCTCTCTCAGAATATATCAGCAAGGCATCTTGGTTCTCTGTTATAGGAGCAGACCTCTTTTGGAGAAATTAAACATAATTTTCCTTTTGTCCACTGTGATGAGCTATTTGAGAGACATTCTCTTATGCATCAGGAAGCTAAGTATCCTTTTAAACATAATCATTATCATGTCCTTTGCCTGTGTAATAACGTAACTTATCAAACACTTCTTCAATTTGGTTTTGTTTTGACTGCACCTTGTCTTTTGAGAGGACAGCTGCTAAGAGATAAGCTTTGACCTCCTTGGATTGCAGTGGTACCCCAGCTTTCTTTTGGTCTCTTTATTTCTCTATTTCAATGATCTCCTATTATGTCCATACTTTGTCTATCAGTCAGTGAGAAAACCTAGAAATAGTCACTGTCTCGGGCCACTGCTAATAAATGGAGGAAGGCCCTTTACTTGGCAAAATATCTGATGTTTTGTCAACCTTCTGTCTCAACCATGTGAAGGCTTCCTGGTGAACATATTGGTAAGGGTTTCTCTTGCATATGATGGTAGGCAAACAACTTTGGAAACATTATTGCTTTTACCTCTACCTGCAATCATTACTTTACCCTGGTCACTGTCTCACTCTTTGCTAAAAACAAAACTGTCTCACAGTGAGCTGCAAATTTTCAAGTCAAACCTTGGCCATCGCCCTCTGCTTGTAGATGAAGGAGGTGCCTTAACCCTCTGCTTATAAATGAAGGAGGTTTTAGCCATGACTTATCAACAACCTCTTGACAGTGTTGCTTTTTCTTCTGCTGTCCTTTCAGGCTGAATGAGGTTGCAAGAGTTTGATGAGTAACTCTTTGCCCTGTAAATGCATCTCAGGCTCATGATCACATTGAGAAGCAGCTATCTTCTCATGTGGAGCTGAAAATAGTCTTCTGATATGCTGACATGTCTCTTGTCCTTGTAAAATCCATGAAACAGTGTGAAACACCTAAAATCAGCTTGAGATTATGGTCTATGTATTGCTGAGACTTAAGGGTGCATAAGTGGCG
>CM076575.1:928252602-928478483 GCA_034641835.2 Pinus albicaulis | reverse complement strand
TTAATATCTATAATTTCTAAGTATAAACCCTCATTATACTGCGTTGTCACTTGTTGCATTATTTCTATGTTTTAGTAGTTTTGGGGTTGCATTGTTTTTGGGCTATTCTGGATGTGGCAGACTTGTTTAACTCATCTATCAGGATTTGTGTCTGATCTCCTTTTGGATTTTGTCATATAATGTAAATCTAATGGATCCATGGGTTTTTTTGGACCTTTCTATCACATATTTTTGAAGAATGTGTTTTATGTGCATGTATTGTTGATTTTCTCCTTTGGGGATATTACACAAAATGCCAAAGGGTACCATAGTTTACAATTATTTTGTCCATGTACACTCTAGAAATACCTTCTAATAATATATACAACATGAACTCTCCTCAGGAAGTTTTAAAGGAGGAAGAAGTAGTCCACTAGTTGGCAGACCGCATGGATATCGAAGGACAAAGTTCCTGTCAATCAGTTGATGGGATAGAAGAAGTGAGTAGTTTTCTTACCTTCCATTGAGTTATGTATTTGACTCATTTGAGTCTTAGGAGTCTATGTTAGGCAGTCCACCTGCAGGATCACATGGAACATTCATATTTGTGGGTTTTTAGAAGATTTTCAATGTTCTTACCCGTAAGTGTGATCTTTTATTTAGTAGTAAATAACAAGGACCACGTAACTTGCTGCACACTTCAATCAAATCCTTTTAAATTAATATAATTTATGTTATAGTTTTAAAAAAATAGCGATTTTTGGAAGAATTTAGAAAGAAATATCCCTAAAGGATAGGTCACTAGGGCTGACTAGAATATCCATCAAACAAGAGACTGTATTTTGTACCAATATTGTATTATATTTTTAAAGATACATTTCTAACTAAATAAAAGAGAAAACTTGACTGTCTATTTCCAAAGGTTTTTCTAACTTTCTGACCAACAAATACATCTCCACTACTATTTTCATCATGAATTTGTATTACCTTCACAAATAGGTGTAAACTCACTAGTATTTACACTAGTAACAGGAATAGATCTAAATATAAGCATTCATTTGATATGAGAAACATATAAATTATAATATAATTTGGGAGTGGCATAATCAAGCAACATACATATTTCTCTTGCTTTTAATTAGAACCTTGTTCATATATCACAGTTGCTATACAAGAATGTAGAAATGTCAGTGTAAAGTAAATCTAAATATAGTCCATCGATAAAAATATCATCTATATCAAATCAATTAGATGCATCGAAGCGATCCACAACCAATGGGAGAGTTACCAAGTAGACCTGATAAGTGAAAATTACACTAACATGCAAATTATATCTTACAATTTACACAAATAAGAATCATAAGCTGGTTTAGAACATGCAAACATAATAAATTTTTGAAGCTTGCAAAAAATTTTATGACTATACCTTGAACACTGTCATGCTCCATTGAAGAAAAATTATCTGTGGAACTCCCATTTATATTAGAACCTAATCAGATTATCCCAGATACTGTATCCAAATGGCCCTGTGTTCTGGGATAAAATTGTGACTTATTAGAAGACTCTATATCTGTAACATGAATAGTGTCTCCCCCACATGGCCCAATTATATCATTCACACCATGGATTAACCTAATGGAATGCCCAACATCCACTAGTGTGTTAACATCCTTGAAAAAATCAGATTCAATGTTTTGGTCTTTAAGCATGTTGTGATTAGAAGCACGATGCCTTATGCCAATATCCATTATAGCCCTAGTAGAAGGATCATCCTCAGATTTTAGTCCAACATCATTTTCCAATCCCTTAAGCATGTCATCTACAACATCTAGAGAACTGGAGACGACATGGGTATTTTCTATCCCATTGGTTGTATATTCTGAATCTTTAAAGATTGGAGATATCTTCACTTGGGACATGAATTTAGTATTTTCATGTGGATTAGAAGTCACCACATTTGCAGCAATGGAAGTCGAATTTAACTATAAAATAGGAATATTCATAGAGTTAGTATAGTTAGACACTAAATTTAAGTCAACATAGGATTTATTAACAATTACAATGGGTCCACTGTTACTAGATATTATTTTAACTTCTTTGTCTAATATGTCTACAATTCTCATACCTGGACTATCTTGACCCGAAGTATTCCTATTGCTCTGTATGTAATTAATACTCCCAACTTCAACCTGACGAATATTGAACCATGCACTCTTGTCAATATCAACATCTAGAGATGCTAACTTTTTATTTCTAATATTCATTTCAACACCCATAAGAATAATTTAAGATATAATATCTGCAGTGTCAACTTCCAATTCATTACTAACATGATATTCCAACTCAGATGATGGAACTTCACGAACTTCAATAGGTATAAATTCTATCCATAAAAGAAAATTCTTGTCATTCTCAACATCTGCAACACTCTTGTCACCAACATCTACATATGCATCCTTATTACTTCTAATAGTAATTTCAGCACCTGAAGGCAAGCTCTGAACTAAAGTGGGTCCAATATGAGTAGGAAATTCATTAAAACGGGGAAATTCTAACTCATAATATGGAACTTATTGAACTTCAACATGGGAAATCTTATCACCATAAACAACAAGAGGTGCTCTCTTGTCACCATAAATATCTACATACACTCTCTTGTCACTTCTAGTAGTAGTTACACCACCCAAAGGAACATTGTAAGTTGAAGTATATATGGTATCAATACAAAATCAATTATTAGAACACAATTACAAATCAGAATATGGAACTTCATGCACTTCAATAGGTGTTAATTCCATCCACAAAAGGTATTATTTCATTAATCGATGTTGCATTATGGTCCCTATTTTCTCCAAATAGAGTGGTCCCGACATCAACTGTATTATTTTTTTCAAAAGAATCTCCAAGCATTAGGGGATTCTTCAGGTCTAAAATGGGCCTCCTAAGAAAAATGTACAACCAAAATAAAACCAATGGGTACTCAAAAATGTACAACCAAAATAAAACCAATGAGTAATCCCGCTCGAAATTTGAGTACTCATTGGGTGCAAAATTTAATTTCTCATCCAAGGAGTACCCATGTTGCATACTTTTGATGGACACTACTACACGAGAAATGAAAAATACATGAAAACACTTGATTGCGATCGTGTTTTTCATATATTTCCCATTTTTCGTGTAGCAGGGTTCGCCAAAAGTATGAAAAATGGGTAATCCTTCAATGAGGAATCAAATTATGCATCCAATGGGTGTTACCACTCAAAATTTGAGTAAACCCACAAAGAGATAATTTGAAAATATGATTAGAAAAAATAGTTTTTGAATTTTTTCCTTCTAAAATATGATAACGTCATCTAATCTTAATTTATTGTTTACACTATTATTTTATAATTACCTTAGGAGGCCCATTTTAGACCTAAAAATTCCCCTAATGACCTGCATCAAGTTTTAAACCCTCGGTCAATAGAATTTTTTGAGATTACAAGCACAGTAAAATTAATTAGTGCATTGTTAAATATCCGTCTAAATTTTAAAACACAGAAGTGACATATGCATACCAAACAATTTTTTTTGTGTAGTTTAAAATAAATTAAAAGAAATTCCAAACTCACTATAGTTCCTAGGATTTCCATAATTTGAAATTCCTGCAAATGTAGCTAACTAAATGTCAACACCTTCAACCAAAAAAACAGGCTCTCCCTGAACAGAAGCCACAAAGGTAGTAGCATTTTTTTTTGGTGTGTTGATCTTGATTTTTCATGGCTCTCCATGCAACTAAATTTCCTCAAAATATGTTGTATAAATAAAAAATACAAAGCAACTTGGAATCAAGAGACACAAATTGAATAAAAAAAAGTGAAATTTGTGAATGTAGGTAATGAAAATGAGAAATTTCATACAATACACTAACCCACATTCCAACAAAAATTTCAATAAGAGTTTTACTACCATGATATTGGATTGAAATAATATCATTCTCATACCATCTCATTGAAGTGTTGTAATAGGTATTGGGCTTGAAGAATAGTCTTTATGAAAAACATATTAGCATCCCTCACGATTCAAACATCACATCTACAACATCACATCAACCAAATAATGTTTCATTACAACAAATTTGTTGGAAATACTGAGAGGGGGGTGAATTAATATTTATTTTCAATTTTTATTATAACAAGTTAGATTCTACACACAAATGAATAATGTTATTATAGAAGGATAATGATTCTGTTACAAATGAATGAGTACAATGATTTCTAGGCACCAACTTGGACTAAATGAGGCTTCAACCTATAGGGATTCGACTCTATCTTCTCCAAGGCTCCAACGTCAACTTTTAGAGGCTCCAACCTCTAGGACACCAATCCTTCAGTTTTGATAAAATTATTAATTTTCACTTACTTACTTGAATATCTTCACAAGATTCTGCATTCTTCAATGCTTCACATGTCCTATACTTAATGCCATACTCCTCACTTATTTTTAATTAATTTTTGTGCCTTCAAGTATGCTCAAGATGACATTCATAACAACAACCTTAAAACCTAATTCAAAAGTCCGATTCAAGGTGATATCCAAGCGCTTCCTAGGATCTGTAACAAGCTGTCACTACAAGTCCAAATTTGTCTTTTAAAAATGCCACCACAGTTTGAGTTTATATGCTTTCCACTGTGTAAGGTGAAATATCACATATCTAGGCCTTCAAATGACTGTAACAAGGCCTTACTGTTGACAGTATGAGCCTTCACTTACTAATCTGAGGTAATTGTGGTAAAGTCCGAGTTAAGGAGGTGATAGTCCACAACAAGTTATGCTATAGGAATTGTTCATACATTGACTGTAGGTGTGTCTCTGAGATTGTTTTTCAAGCACTGTCAAATTTTCACAAACACATATCCTTAGCCCACCACAAAATGTTAACTAGAGTTTTTAAGATAATATGAGGTGCACTGAATTATAGAACTGAAACTTCTCACAATACGAAATATAACTTTTCCACAAGAATTATTACAGGAAAACTTTATGCAATCTCCTCCACGGGTATCTTAATGTCCTTGTCATCTTTAACTGTGTTCTGTCACAATTCTGTGATTAAGGTTTAGTTCGTGATGTAGCTGTCTTTGGTGGTATCTAGCCCTAACTCTTCAACAACTCAAAATAAAACAAGAGATGAGGTGTACAAAGTCCAAATAATCAGAAGGCATAGTTCCACGAGTTGAGGAAAAGATCCACAGATCGAAAACTGACCTTGGCTATTACACCTCCACCGTGACACAATTATTTTTTTATTCTCCATGACTGTTCACAAGATGTGAACATATATCCCTATCTCCTGTTTATCAAAGTTGTAATTGATAATCAAAACGAGCCGATGATGAGGAGTGAGATCTGATACCTTATATATATAGTGATTTTGCCACAGCTAAATAAAGTGACATTTATTTTAAGGGTAGGCCGACTTGAGAGGTTTTAGCACAGGTCAGCTTAAGTAACTGGTATGATACTCCATTTTAAAAATTTGAGTTCTCTTAAACTATTTGGAGTTACAAGGCAAGTGAGGGCTCATTATAAATCTAAAATTATTCTCTAGACGATGGTGAGGGTATCATAGAGTAATTATGCCTCTAAGGTAGTGAAAAATAATTTTTAATGTGACTGGTAATTTATTGGTGCAAAAATGGAGGTAGAGAATAATGCCTTTGAGTCAATGGCTTCTTTATGGTTTGATTTTTCATTGTTTTCCTTCATTATTCATCAAGGTACATGACTAACTCTTCTTCATCATCATCTAGCATCCCATCAATGACAACCTTGATTAAGGTACATGAATAACTCTTCTTTATCATGGTATAGCATCCCATCAATGATAACCTATATTAATAATATCCCCCTTTGTCATTGATGGAAATATTTCACCTTTTTCTCCCCCTTCGACATCAATGAAAAATGGGGTGCTAACGTACTCCCTCTATAATGTTTTTCCACCTGTTACGCTACACCTTTTCTTGTTTTTATTATTATTATTGTGATGCAAGAGAAATAACCCCCATCATTTGGCGAAGATATTCAAATGCTTCTCATAGAAGGGGTTTTGTAAAGATATCTAAAATTTTCTCCTTCGTATTAACATATTTTGACTTGATATTATGTTAAGCAGCTTGTTCACAGAGAAAGTGGTATTTGATTGGAATATGTTTGGACTTTGAGTGCATCACTGGATTCTTTGAAAGACTGATGGTGCTAGTGTTGTCATAGAAAATGGTCATTGGTTGCTTAGTTTATATGTTGTTATCCTTCAAAGATTCCTTCATTCATAGTATTTGTGTACAACAATCGACAATAGATATATATTCGGATTACGTTGTAGAAAGTGATATACTTGATTGTTTTTTGTTGAGCCAAGATATAGGACAATCTCCCATAAAGATTGAATTTCCACTGGTACTTTTTTCAAACATCCACGCTTCCAGCACAATTAGGATCAGAGTAAGTTGTTACTATAAGAGTTGAGCTCTTAGGATACCAAGGACAAAAATCAGAAATTCCTTTCAAATATCTAAGTATTGTCTTCACAACCACTAGATGAGATTGTTTAGGACTTGAATAAAATATTTCTACCATTCCCACTACTCGCATAATTTCTGGTCTTGTGGTAATTAAGTATAGGAGAGTTCTAATTATTGACCTGTAAAGAGTTGCATATATGAGAAGGGAATCATTATCTTTACTTAATTTACAATATGTTGTCATCTGTGTGCTCATAGGTGCAAAGTATTCCATCCCATATCTTTTGAGCATGTCTTTAAGATATTTTGCTTGAGGAATAAACATTCTTGCAGTGGTTCAGATATTTGTAGCCCATGAAATTAGGATAAATCACCAATCATTGACATTTCAAACATTTTCGAGCTATTTATAGAAAATCCATGGCTCACCCCATCATCATTGCTAGCAAATATTAGATCATCAACGTATACAAGAGTGATCAATAATTTATCCTTGTTTATCTTCATGTAAAGATTTCTTCCTACCACTCCCTTTTTGAGACCCTCTTTTTGCAGATGGTGATCCAACTTTCCCTACCAAGATCTAGGCGCTTCTTTCAAACCATACAAGGCGTTTTTTAACTTGCATACAAAGTCTTTCCCTTAAGCTAGATAAAATCCTTCTGCTTGCTCCATGTAGACTTCTTCCTTGAGGTCTCCACTCATAAATGTTGATTTTGGATCCATTTGATTAACCTTGAATCCTTTTTAGTAAGTAAATGAAAAAAAAATTCTTATAGCTTCCAATCATGCTACTGGTGCAAAGTTTTTTTCAAAGCCAATTCCTTCAATTTGTGAGTATCCTTTGCAAACAAGCCTAGCTTTATTTCTGATAATTTGTCCATCCTCATTCATCTTCTTTTTAAATACCCATTTTGTTTGAATTATAATTTTATCTTCTCGATGAGCTACTAGGTCCCAAGTCTCATTATTTCCGATTTGATACATTTCTTCTTCCATGGCCTTTATCCAATGAGGTCTTTACTTGCTTGAGAAATATTTTCAGGTTCTATTAAAGATAAGAGAGAAACATCATATTTTCTTGGAGTGCTTTTCATCCTTATTCGAGTTTGAATTCTTGCATCTATATTCCCAATAATTTTTTCTTTCGGATGATGTTTCTAAAGGAACTTGATCATAGAAGGAGTTTGTGAAGGTTAATTCTGAGGTTCTTCATCCTTTCCTTCTTCTTCAGGTTCTTCTTCACTTTCTTCAAGAAAGGGCCGATCTTAATGATTTTCAATATCATTTTCTGGAAGGGCTTCATCGATATTCAAATCAATTCTTTCCAGTATTTTCCATAGTCGATTGTTGTAACATTTGTAAGCTTTTCTCATAGTGGAATATACAAGAAATATTCCTTCGTCAACCCAAGAATCACATTTTCACGGTGAGTTATCATTGATCTTTACGAAGAATTTTCTTCCAAAATTCCTGCAATATTTTACTAAAGCAGATCTTCCTTTCCATAATTCATAAGGATTATTTTCAATGTTTTGACTTAGTTCAGTTTGATTTAAGGTATAAATTGTCATCCTGACTGCTTCTCTCCAATATTTTGGTTGCAAGTCAAATGCTAGTAGCATTGTCCTTGCCATTTCTTGAACAGTTTCATTCCTTATTTCAACTACTTAAATTTTCTTTAGTGTTCTAGCAGTGGATATTTCTCTTTCAATTCCATGCAGTTTACAAAATTCATCAAACTCTTTTGAAGTGAATTCTCCTCCTCTATCCGTTCTAAGACATTTAATCTTATAATCTTTCTCATTTTCAATGAGAGATTTATGATTCTTAAAACATTCAAATGTTTCATATATATATTTTAGGAAATATACCCACATAATTCTAGTATATTTATAAAAAAATAAACCAATGTGCCTTTCACCTTGAAGAGTTGGGGTTTTAGTTGGCCCACATAAATCTGCATGAATGATCTCCAGAGGTTTTTATGTGGATAAATCCTTAGTTTTGTGGTTGTTTCTAGTTTGTTATCCATGTTGGCATGGGCCACATAAAAATTTATTTGGCTTGAACATATTTGGAATGTCCCTTACTGCATTTATTTTGCTGATATTAATCAAGTTATCAAAACTTGTATGCACCAATAGCTTGTGGCATAACCAACTTTCATTTTTTTAACTTAAGTAACATTTATCTTCTTGGATTTTGTTTAGAATATAATCGTTATCTGGTGTTCTTACTCCTTTTTCCACAATTTCTCCTCAGCATGAGCCTCTTATTTTGTAATTTTTAGTACTAAAGACAACATTATGTCCTTGTTTAGAAATTTGGCTATCACTTAAGAAATTGTGTTTGAGCCCTTCTACCAAAAAAGTATTTTTAGCCTTTCCTTGTCCATTAATGAGGGTTGCAGTTCCTTTTCTAGTGATTTTATAAGATCCACTTTGAAAGGATACATTTCCATTATTTTTTTTCAAAGTTACAAACTTGTTTTGGTCACCTGTCATATGTCTTGAGCATCCACTCTCCACAAACCAATGATTTTCATCACTATTAGCACATAGAGCTAGGCCACATTTATCCGTATTGAGATTCATCCTTTTAGCTTCCTCTCTTTTGAGTGCTAATTTTTTCTAATTATGATCATAATTATTATACAATGAGAAAGTCAAATCAAACCTAGCCATAGGATGAAAAGAATTGTAAGTTTTTATTTTTCCTTTCTCTTTGGGACTACGTAGTTTGTTTGTTTGATCTTTCAATCTTAGTGCTTCATTCTTATGAGCCTTTAAATTCTTAGCTTGATGGCTAAATTTTTTACAATAATAATAATACCCAAGAAAGATAGTCTGGTACCTGTTGTAATAGCCATAACTTGACTCAACATTTTTCTTGGATTTTCTCTTCCTTCATTTCTTGGATTTGAGATGGGCCTTTGTTTTTGCGAGATGAATTTTCATCTCTTGGATGGAAAGAACTAATTTCTGCATAACTCATTGCAGTATCCTTAGTAGATGGTTCTCCTTTGAAACCAACCCCAAATTTGTCATATTGAGGCTTTTGAGTATTAAGGATGTTAGCAAGTGCTTGAGATCTTTGCCAACTACTTTTGACTGGCTACAACTCCTTCCTTAGAGATACTATTTCAAATTCATATTTTTCATAGATATATTCATTTTGTTTTAGTTTTTTATTCAAGAAGTACTACCTTCTTTTTTCTTCCTCCTTTTCTACTTTGATAGAAATTTTCTTCTTTTGTGAATTCTAATTTTCTTTAACGGAAATTACTAGTAATTCATCCACATTTCCTTCACCTTATAGTTATCAATCATCATCATTTATGAATGCCATAAATAACACTTCTTTTCTTCCAACATAGTCATTTTATTCATCTGATGCATCATCACCTCCTTTGTGATAAGGGAGATTTCTAGTTGATTTCCTCTCGATGACTACAAATTCATATTCATCGGAGTCATCTTGTTTGGAGAAGAATTTATTCTTATTAAACCTTCTCTTTTTGTACACCATCCTTTTATAATCTTATTCATCATCACTATCATGTTTATGAGGACATTTTCCATCATAATGGCCTATTCTTCCGCATTTAAAATAAATAAGAGGGTACTCACCTTTTATTTTGGATCCCTTATTTAGTTTTCGCACAAATTCTACTAATTTGATTTCAACATCGAAGTCATCACTGTTTTTATTCCATCCTTTCCCTATTTCTGTTAACTTTAAGGCTTTAAATGTTGCTTCTTTGAAATTTGGGATTCCTTTCCTCATCTCATAGGCAATGAGAATTCCACAAATTTCATCCATATTGAGAGTATATAGGTCCTTCATTTATTCTATGGAACTTAATTTGGAGTCAAATCTGTTAGGAAGAGATCTCATGATTTTTTGGACAACAGTTCTTTCTTAAAAAAATTCTCCTAACCCTTTAAGAGAGTTGACCACTTCAGCTACTCAGAGAAAGTATGATGCAATATCTTCTTCGTCATCCATTTTTAGAATTTCAAATTTTCTTCTATGAGTTTGAAGCTTTTCCTTCTTAAATTTGTCGTCCCCATCATATAGGGCAACCAAATTATCCCATACTTCTTTGGCCGAGTCACAATCCATGACCTTTTTGAATTCATAATCAAATATTCCAGTAGTAATGGAATTTAGAGCTTTGGCATTAGCAATGTAGGTTTTTATTTCCTCTAGATTAGTTGGAAGAGTCAAGGGAGATTTGTACTCGTTCAAAATAGAATTCCATACTTTAGGTCCAAGGGACATTAAATAGTAAAAAATCCTCTTCTTCCAAAAACCAAAGTTTGTTCCATCGAACATAGGCAGATTCCTTGTCACTTCTATATTATTCATTGTGTCTAAGAATCCTTCTTCCAGATGTTAGGTCGATAATGAAGAAGTTGGCTCTGATACCAATTGTTGGAAATACTATAAAGAGGGTGGTGAATCAATATTTCTTTTAAATTATTATTATAACTAGTTAGATTCTACACAAAAGTGAATAATTTTATTATAGAACGAAGGATAATGATCTTTTACAAATGAATGAGTAAAATTATTTCCGAGCACCAAATTGGACATAATGAGGCTCCGGCTTGTAGGGCTTCAACCCTATATTCTCCAAGGCTCCAACCTTGAATTTTAGAGGCTTCATCCTCTAGGACACCAATCCTCCAGTTTTGATAAAATGAATAATGTACTTACTTACTTGAATAACTTCACAATATTCTGCACTGTTCAATGCTTCACATGTCCTATACATAGTGCCATACTGCTCACTTATTTTTACTTCACTGTTGTGCCTTCAAGTATGCTTAAGATGATTTTCCTAATGAAAAATTTAAAACCTGCCTCAAAATGATGATTCAAGGTGATCTCCAAGGGCTCCAAGGATCTGAAACAAACTGTCACTAGAGGTCCAAATTTTTCTTTTAAAAATGCCACTACAGTTCGAGTTAATACTCTGTCCATTGTTCAAGGTGAAATATCATAGATCCATGCCTTTAAAGATCTGTAACAAGGCCTTACTGTTGATAGTATGAGCCTTGACTTACTGATCCGAGGTAAATGTGGTGAAGTCTAAGTTAAGGAGGTGACAATACACAACAAGTTATGCTACAAGACTTGTTCATACATTGACTGTAGGTGTGTCTCTGATATTTTTTCAAGCACTTTCTAAGTTTCACAAACACATATCCCTAGCCCACCACAAAAGGTTAACCACATTTTTTAGGGTAATATGAGGTGCACTGAGGTGTAGAACTGAAACTTCTCACAATCCAAAATATAACGCTTTCATAATGATTATTATAGGAAAACTATCCTCAATCTACTCCACATGTATCTTAATGTCCTTATACTCTTTAACTATGTTCTATCACAATTATGTGATTAAGGTTTAGTCTGTGTTTTAGCTCCCTGTGGTGGTATCAAGCTCCTAACTCTTCAATAGTCTAAAATATAGTAAGGGATGAGGTGTACACAGTCCAAATAATCTAATGGAATAGTTCCATGAGTTGAGGAAAATATCTAAAAACAAAAAACTTACCCTGGCTGTTACAACTCAACCATGACACAATTATTTGTTTTATTCTTCTTGATTGTTCACAAGCTGTGAACATATATCCTTATCTAATTTTTATCCAAGATTTAATAGGTATTAAAACCAAGCTGATGATGAGGAGTGAGGTCTGATACCTTATATTTATAGTGATGTTTCCAGGGCTAAATGAAGTGACATGTCTTTTAAGGGTAGGTAGACTTGAGAGGTTTTAGCACAAGTCGACTTAGGTAAAAGGTATGATATTCCATCTTAAAAATTTGATTTCTCTTAAATTGTTTGGTGTTAGGAGGAAAGTGAGTGCTCATTCAAAATCTAAAATTATGCTCTAGAGTATGGTGAAGGTCTCATAGGAAATTCTTCCTCTAAGTTAGTGAAAAATAATTTTTAATGTGACTGGTTACTTATTGGTATAGAAATGGAGGTAGGGAAGAATACCTTTGAGTGTTAGGATTCTTTATGGTTTGATTCTTCATTTTTTTCCTTCATTATTCATCAAGGTACATGACTAAATATTCTTCATCATCATCTAGCATCCTATAAATGAAAACCGAGATTAAGGTACATGACTAACTATTCTTTATCATCATCTAGCATCCCATCAATGACAACCTAGATTAATTATTCAATGAAATATCATAAACTAAAAAGGAGGAGAGAGAACCATGATATCACCACTCACCCCTTGGATAGTCCTAACTTTGATTGTGCTTATCTTTTCTGGGTACAGAGGAATCGAAGAAAATGAGAAAAATTAATACAAAACTAGTTGCATTTCAATAATGATAGGTCATATTTACAATAGACTGTGACTCCTAATATTATGCAGAATTATGAGTTACATATAAAACACATTCCCTAAATGTGGTGCTTTTCATTTAGAAAAATCGATAAAATACTTTGTAGACACTTTCTCTAAGAGTAAATAAACATACAAAAAGATAGAGGAACCTACTTGTGATCCAAGTGCTTCATATTCTCCTTCTGTCGCTCTTGCTGTAGCTTCCAATCCAACTTTAGATCGCTAGAATAGTTCCTGCAAGTATAGAAAATAAACAAAAAAAAATATTGCAATATATAGATGTCTATTTATCTTAATCAGTTAAATCGATTAAACACGAAACATATATATGAGTTAAGAATCCATCATATGAAAAGTAGAAACACAAACCGATACATATATGGGAAAATGAGCAGCAATATTTATTAATGGATAGGAGGAGTTTACAACCAACAATCGATTTGATGTCACTAGCTCCAACATTCATCCCGGCCTCATCACAATAAACCTCTCACCAACAGCATATCAGTCTTATCAAACACTCAATTGAGAATCCTACATCATTTCTTTACCAAATTTCTTCCTTCCCTAGCATTAGGATCTATGCTCAATTTATAGGGCAACTGAAGGAATTTTCTCAATTAATGACTTTCTAATAATAGCCAAGACATGTTCCCAATATTAGAGGTGTTATATGGACACATGGATTCAAAGTTAGACACATATGGACTCTTCTAGAAGGCAGTGATCATGTGGAGATTCCGGATCAATGAGAATTTCACTCCCATTTGACCAATGCACTCTTGAATTTGAGGAAGTGCTTTGCAGAGCACCCTTGAATGGAGGTAACTGCATATGAAAAGGAGTTAGTCCCTTGAGAGGCTTCGTTGGTGAGCTCATAAGTGATACAACATGTACTTCAAACCTTGGAAACCTTACAATGGAAGTCATGAATGGTTTTTTCTTGTCTTAGGGCATGTAGCAACTGAAATGATAGGGGATGATAGATCTTATTTCATTGGTCCTGGGGATGATGTCCAGTTTGACCAGGTCATTAGGAATGATGCCCCCTAAAGTATTAAGTCAGAATAATAACAATATTTTTTGAATGAGATGCTTTACGATGTGATGGGCTGGAACTGAAGTGGAGTGGCGACCTGCATCAATCTTACAATACATTACATCATGATATATCCTCTTGAGCACGAATTTTTTAGGGAATGCATTCCCATGCTCAGCACGTAAACTATCTAATAACATGTACATAGTGCAGAAAGTCATCTACATTGGAATGTTACCCAATATAGAGATGCCTACAGATATAAGCCCATGTTTGGATGACGATCTGTATGTAAGGTCATCATCGAGATGATGTGTACAACAATCTTGAAATCATAGCCCAGATGGATGAAACTAGATCTGGCGTCTTCTTATCTCATTCACTCGATCATTTGCGTACAAGTTTAGCCATGCGAATATATGATTTGTAGTCGAACATGGTAAGACATATTTTGATTACCAGCTAATGATGTGAGCCGTTAACAAACACGAGAGAAACATCTTTGATGTTAATGTCTCTCAAGGTACTGTAGTACATTTCGTAAGGCATGAATAGATGATTTCATTTCGAACGCCAAAAAAAATCTTTCGGTTAAAAGTCTGGAAACGAGGATCTTGTTGATGTTGTAACAAGTCTCATGGTATTGGAAGATGATGTTTCTAAGTAATCTTCCTGCATGATGATTTGATGTCGACAAGAAGCCACTTTATTGAGAAACGTGAGTTACTGATTTCAGAGACAAAATGGGACCTGATATAGCAATTTTTAGGGATGATTGTCATGAGAATGAAGTTGTATGAGTATTGCAAAAGGATGAGTATTCACTGGATGACTTCTCTTGAACATATCGGCTACACTGAGATGAGTTGGCAACATTGACCCGACACCGAAGTGAAGGTATGATGAATGATAGGTATGAATGAACTGTCAAGAATATTACCCAACCCCAACAGTCATGATGATGGAGTGAAGTGTCATGTTTAAGGGCGATCTGCTACCTGTTGGGCCGCGAATACGACCACTTTTTAACACTTATTTCATGCATTTCTACTCTTCTTTATCATGTAATTTATCATAATTTATCATATAAATCCATTTTATAATTATTTATGCTCTTATGGATAAATATTATTTCTTCTCCTTTATTTTTAATAAATTGATGATTATTATGCAAAATTTTATCAATGATGGTTTATTAATATATTTTGTAACAACACTCACAATTTTAGCCTCCAAGATATTTGCTAGATTGTAGATTTGATCTCCAGCACATTATTCAATATTCCAACTTAGAAATTCGCTGGAATAAGAAGTGATAGTTTTGCAGTTGATATTCTAGGAAAATGAAGAAGAATATGAAAAATCCGGAACATGGGTTTTGTCCAGAACGGACCGAATTAACTTTATTGAAAAATGGTTTGCCCAAATTCGGCCTGTATTGAGAGAAACATAAGGTTCTTTGAGCATGATTTTCTCATATTTACTATTGCGGCCGTCTTCCAAATTATCTCAGCTGCAAATCCAAATTCGAATTGTTCCTGTTGAAAGATTGATGGAAATATCTTTTCTCACTGATCAAGTTGTTGGGGACAATCCAATATTGTTATGAGGGATCATATTTACTATTTAATTTCTCCTCTTTCTGATTATAAAATGGGAGCATGTATTATGTATTGGGACAATGATTTTATGATTATGGAATTTATTTTGTAACTCTGTAATCCCTTAACTCTCGTGATCAGAGAGCAACTGCTGTAAATGTTGTTTATGTCTGATTAATATAGGAGCTCGTTGTCGTTCCATTTTTTAATTCTGTAGTAGCCCAGTAGTGCTCCACTAGCGATAAAGGGCCTGGCCCTGGTGGATCGATCCGCTGTTTGTATTGTTACCTTTTAGCTGTCGTCGTGTGATAGTTTGTAATTGTTTTCATTACAGTTTGCAAGTAAGTGATCTATTGTTCATTTCTTATTTGATATCAGTGTGTTATATTAATGAATCGCTTTGTTGTTCTTTTATTATTTAACAAGATTCTTAATTTTGTATAATTTATCTTGTTATATCTTAACAGAGCTTCGCTGTTCTATTTCCATTATGGTTTCATTCCACTTGCTGTTCCGTTTGACTGATATTCATTACAATTTTCCATTCAATAGGATTTGTTATTTGATTCCATTAGTTAAGAGTTTGTTGTTCAATTCCTTTGATTACAGTTTGCCGTTCATTTACATTTATGTTCAATTCTAGAGCTGCTGTTCATTTTAGTTAATTAATTGCAAAGAGTTTGCTTTTAAAGAGTTTTCCTAGTTTAATTTTATTCGCAGCTTTAGTTCAGTTTCTATTTCCTTTTAATTACTTTAAAGCAAGATCATCAACTGTAGAGAATACTGGTTATTGCTCCCACGTTCCCAGATTAATCATCATGTTCTTAGATTGGTTTCAATTGCATCAATTTCTAGAGGAATGAGTTATCACTACTATATCCTTGATTGATGTTTGCCGAGTGAATGATTGGATTTCAGGGCATTTGAGTTTATGTTATTGTAGTTAGATTTATTTTCCAAGCATCCATTTACTCTTGTATTTAGATCACTGTACTACATATTACAAGGCATTACTCTTAGATTGAATTGTAGCCTCAGACAGAGTACACTCTTGAAATAAAAGTTGTTCCTAGATTGATAATTAATGTAGGATAAATAGGCGTTAAAAAATACACCTTTATACCTCAACACTACCGTAAAAGCTCTGCTCACTTTCCCAAATTTTCCCCAGTCATTTTTCAACCAGTACCTCTTTATTTTTTAACAAGCTTGAGGAGGGTAACATATGCTTGATCAATAATTCAAACCTTCAGGAAAATAATGTATCGCTAGTTAATAATTTAATGAGTCTAACGATGAATCAAACTAGATTCTTTCCATGATCGACAAGCCAGTTTCTATTTTATGTTTTAACAAGCCTAAGGACAGTGAAAAATTGATGCTTTTTCATATTTAGAGAGTTTTAAAAAGAGAACGAAAGAAAACTCCATAAGTACTTTTTCATAAAGTTGTCACTCAGATCTGAAAAGTGTAAAACAATATCTGAGAGAACCTCCTAGCCATGTTCAACTAAGGCATTCCTTTTTCGTAAATAATCTATCTTAGTCTGGAAAAGGGTTGAACTTATACTGAGTAGATATCAATTCATTTACTTTTACGAGCTCAAAAAGACAAGTGCTCGGCAATATTTTCACATTATCGGAGTCCGAAAAGAGCTTAAAAGAAGACTCTAGGGGTTCCTTTTTCGTTGTTATCGAAGCTCGAAAAGAGATAAAAGTGTGCTTCAAGTCCTTTTGCATTTTTATCAAAGCTCAAAAAATGAGGATAAAAGTATGCTTTGTGGTAAAATCATTCTTGAAATAAATGTGCACGACTAATATGCTCATCCATTGAAAACCTATTCAAAACAACATCAAATGGATTAAAAATACCTGTTTCATGATAAAAATTGAATAAATCCATAGTCACAAAAATAAACATTATTTTCAAATAATTAAATGACTAATTAAAATATTTTTACTATTCATTTTTACCATTTGAAAGTTAGCATTTCCATTTTGGAGCTCTAAACATGTTTTTTCCCCTGAACTTCAGCTGTTGATTGCAATCGATTCTATGGATGGTTTTCATTGTCGTTTTATCCAAGTTGGTGCCATAAACCCCCTCTTTCTTTTTGCAGTCATTTCATTTAATTTCATTGCAATTTTTTAGGGATTTAGGGCCCTCAAGGTAAATTGTTTTTCCAGACAGGGCAACACGCCCTTGGGCATTGAAAAATGCATTGTAAATCACTCAAAATGAATCGTAGGTGCATATGTAACGCACTGTCTATTGACCAAGACTATTTTGGGCGCAATTCACATTTTTTATTCTTTCATTGTACCCAATTTTTTCCTATTTTTTGCATGAAAAGGAGTCTAATGAGTCTTATGGTTATGTTTCAAGGATTCATCGGAATAGAATGAAAATTACTTGGAGATAAAGAGAGCATGAAGAACAAAATATGATTTCACTTAATGATCTAGGTACAGTAAGAGCCCTAAGAGATTGTCGGATATTAAATTACTTCCACTTATCAGGTATGAGGCAACAAATAGAACTTTTTGTGTTCCTTGTTTATGCATGGGATCCATCAATTGAGGCATTTCACATTAGGAACAAGGTGGTTCCCATTACAGTGGAGGACATATATTTTATGATAGGCTTGTCATGGAGAAGCTTACCCATTTCTCTCTCAGGGTCTGCTCTTGGAGGAGAGACGGTGAGAGACTATATTTTTCAGTATTGCTATCCAGGGGTAGAGCCAAGGAAGGATGGGAAAATAAACATTCGTGACGTTCATGATTTTCCATTGAGAAACATTATATTCACGATCGAAAATCTTGTTGGTATCATTACACTACATGTAGCAAACATATCTTATATGCAGTATGCGCTAGAGTGTATGGAGCCAACAGTCTTAAATTGGTCTGAAGCTGTACTTTCTCAAATAAAAGAACAACTGAGCAAGGAAAAGGGAGGAAGGAAGAAAAAATTCAGTTATGGTTCGATCCTCATTTCTTTTGCCTTAGAGCAGATTCCACTAATGCAACCTCATCATGTGACGTTGGGTGTGTCTAACCCCAGAGATCCAAGGATGCAGAGATGGGTAGAGCTGATGCCTAGACATGCAAGCCAATCGTCCATCGTGTTCTCAACTTCATTATTTTCTTGGTTCAGGAGACATGTTATCACCATCAATGAGTATGCATATGCAGGTGTCTATTTCCGAGGAGATCTAGAATTATCTTTACCAGAAGGCGCTTAGTGGGGTGCAATCAGTAAGAATTTTTTGACCATGTTTTTTTATTTTTCTAAGGTTTATACATGTTTTTTTAATGTTTTCCCAAGACTAAACTAAAGTTTTAATGTAATGCAGATGTGCGTCAGGTTCAACTAGTGGATGAACAAGAGAATTGAGGGGATGAGCCAACAGAGAGGGCTATTGGGAGAGCAGTCCTTCAGGATTTAGACATGGCTGAGACTCTTACTAAGCCTCGGTAGCACATAGAGGGGTTGACCTTTGGGATTTCAGATTTCCAAATCGAAGAGTTACCCATGCGACTACAACGTCATAAAATTGGCATTCCTAACCTTTGGATGCAGTTACTACATAGGATAGCTAGATCAATAGCATGTTACCATGAACATCACTAGTTTACTTTTGAGGTCAGATGACCAATGTTTCTTTGGCACAAATTTTTTTAAGAACTTGTAACTATCTATCTATTTGATTTCAGTGTTTTCCTATGTTTATTGCACAACTGTATTAAATCATGTGAATGTATCTTTACATGTGTTGCAAATGTCTATTTATAACATAATTTGCTAAAGAATCAGTCAATGTGTTCAAGTATTTGGAAATATGTTGATATTGAATAAAACCAAAATTTCTTTCCAAAAGTCGAACTCTTAGGAACATATGATGTAGTGTTGGATTTTTAATAGTATAAACACTAGTAATTTGTAATACCACAAGTTGTGATTCTAACCTTATGATGATGCATTTAATACCAAATGAAATGGCATCAAAGAGAAGTTCGATCAACGTGCTATACTTAGCGATATTGTTTGTTTATCTCCAATATAAATACCTTGAAAACTCAGTAACTCATCGTTCAGAGAAACAATGGCCCATGCTGCAGAGGAAAAATTCTGCGTACTACGACTAGCACCATCAGCGTACCCAACAAATGGTTCCAAATATTCATACATCTGCAATGAATTTTAAAGCCGATTAATAATGTCAATAAAACTCTAAAAAACAACTAAGGCAGTGAATAAAAATCAACAACATATATATACAATATAATACAAAAGATTACTACACTCATGATTAAGCGTAGTAACATTTTAAATACAACCCATTTTAGGATTGTGCCAACGAAATTCCATTGTAATATACCAACTCTTAGGCACCCTTTGCAAGAAATATTTTGACAATATGGGGGCCATGCCATAATGGCTCAAATTTCCCTACCTATTAAATTGGATTCCTGATCATAAAGAAGGACCAAGTCACCCTCTGAGAAAATGTGAGGTTGGTCATGTTTGTCATATTGCGCCTATATACGTCCCTTATGCACTTCATTGGCCAATTGGGATTCACGATGCGTTTCATCAAGATGGATGAGGTTAAAAAGATGTGCTTCGTCATCTGAGGTGTTAGATAGCAAGTCGATTGCAAGTTTTAACGATTGTATTTCACATTGGATTGGCAAGATAGCTTCCAGACCATACACCAATGAAAAGGGGGTAAATCCTATTGTGTTTCTCACTAAGGTTCAGTACACCCACAAGGCCAAGTACAGGATCAAATGCTAGTTTTGTTTATGAACTCCTATCATTCATTTAATAATCTTGTTAATAGCCTCAACTTTTCCATTTGATTGTTGATAATAAGGAGTAGAACTATCATGAGAGTCCTAATTTAGTAGTCAACTCAGTCATCATGTGATTACGAAAATTCTTACCATGATATATGACTATAGCCTGTGGGATCCCAAACCATGCAATGACATGATTAAAGAAAGACAATACAGTTGTTTGTCCTGTGTTGTTGAATGTAGACATCGCTTCGACCCACTCGGTAAGGTATTTTACTAGGAAAATAATATAACCATGCCCCCTAGATGAACAAGGGTTACATGTCATGAAGTCAATGCCCCATTTCGAAAATGGTCCCACAGAGACAACAGGATGCATTCGCGCTAGTGGTTTGAGGATTTTACGATCAAATATCTGGCATGCATGACAACTTTTGACCACGAGGATGCAGTTGAAAACTATGGTAGGCCAAAATTAACCAGCGCATAGTATCTTTGGTGCAATAGCGTATCCAAACAAGTGTCCACCACAAGCCCCAACATGAAAATCATTTAAAACCTTTTCGGCATCCTCATGAGTGAGGCACCTTCTTAAAATTGTATCGACACCACGATGATAAATTTTATCGCTGACGATCAGATAGTATTTAGCTTGGTATCAAATACGTTGCTAGTCAGAGCAAGAGGTATCAGGCCGAAAAGTCTGGGTCTGGAGATAAATGATAAAATTCCCATTGCAAGGATCAAATGATCTGATCAGAAACAAAGACTCGTCAGGAATAGATGGTTCTGACATAGTAGTAGTACTATCAAATGGAAGGTCAGAGAGAATCTCAACCAAAACTACAGACTTCTTTGACTTGGATTTGATGAATTACAAATCAAATTCCTGAAAAATGACAATCCATTTTGAATACTTCCACCCCAACAATTGACGTGACAAGATATAAGTCATGGAGTTGCAATCCAAAATGACAATGGTCTTCTAAAACAGGATATAGTGGAGAAATCTTTGGATACATTGAACAACTGCCAAGGAAATATTTTCTACATATGAATACTTCAATTCCATATCATTGAGATTACGACTCAAATAATAAATCAAATGTTCTATCTAATTTTCTACTTGGGCCAATACCATAAAAATGGTCGTATTAGCCACAATGATATATAATATGTAATCACTTTGATAATTGGGGGGATAGATTAATGTCTCCAAGACAAGAGTATCCTTAACAACATAAACAGAAGCTTTTGCAACTTTGTCCCAATGGTAGGGGATCCCCTTTTTCAAGGGCCAAGTAAATCCTTTAGCCATTTTGGCGTAGTTGGCTATGAACCTCCTTAGGAGGTTAGACTTTCCTTGAAGTTTCTGTAACTGAAGTAAGTTTGATGGTGCATGCAAGTCAAGAATGGCCTAGACCTTCAATGTGTCTATTCTAATTCCTTATTTTTATACGAAGAATCCTAGCAAACGACCATAACTAACACAAAAACACCATTTATGTGGATTGAGTCATATTTTGTAGTGTCGTCAGTGTAAAAAAATATCTCTCAAATACATCGAGTGATTTGTCTGATTTCGTGAATGCATGGGTAAATAGTATATATAGGGTTGAACAATGTGCTTGATGTCATTGAAATCATAATCCATCACTCTCTGAAAAGTTGCACTAGCATTCTTTAAACCAAACGAGAGTTTCCTATAAGCGAATGTGCCCTAGGGACATATGAATGTTGCCTTATATTGGTCCTTTTGGTGGATATTGAGTTGATTGTAGCTAGAAAATCCATCCATGAATGAAAATATTTTGCATCTAGCACAATCATCAATAATTTGGTCGATAAAGGGAGTAGGATAGTTGTCATTTGGACAAAAAAGAGTGACATCCCAATAATTGATGCACACTATCATGGTTGCTTGTTTTTTCATAACAGGAACGATGTTGGAAACCCATTCAGTTAGCAGAACAAGGTAAATGAAACTAGCACGCAAAATTTTTTCAACTTCTGCTTTAATGGCAACGATGTTCTTCAGATGAAAAGGATGAAAGCATTGATGTACCAGCTTGACATCATGGTACATATTAATAGTGTGTTCAACGATGCTAGTATCTATGCCTGTAATTTCCTCATAAGACCAAGAAAAAACATCCCAAAATTCACAAAAGAGATAGCGATATGTTTCGAGATCTGATGGAGAAAATGATAGGTTGACATGAATGTTTTATACAATGCCGTGTTTGGCCAAAATATCTATAGAAATGGTTTCTTTAATATTTGACAAATTTTTCTCGGAATCGATTGCATTAATAGGAAAAGAATTCGAAAAGAAATTTTTGATTGATGGGTGATATAGTTCACTAAGATTATCTTCTTCATAATTAGGAAAATGGGAAGTTTCCAGAATATTCTCATCTGTCAAGAAAATTGAGGAAAAAGGATCAGATGGAGTACCAAAATCTAATGAACAATAAACCCAAACAACTGACAACGATGATTTCAAATTTTCCGCCCAAGCCAGATATATTGATTTCTATGCCGGCTCAATAGGGTTGGACGGCAAAAACTCATGCAACGTAACAATTTCAGAATCACTCGCACTCTTCCTTAAGCCAGATGGAGTTGAAGAGATCATGTAGCAGGTCTCTATACTTGCAATTTCTGCCGAAGTCATAGGCGGCAGTAATGCAAAGGTTCCCATGAGAATGGAATCCTTTAAGATTACTACACCAATTTTCTAAACTGTGAGTTGGGGTGCATGAACTAATGGAACACTTCCAATTACTTGGGAACTGGAGGCAAAGAAGGATAACTGATTGATGACTATGATAACACCTTTATGTGGAAAGGCGAGCATTCTAAAATATGTAGAAACGATTGCAGTCATAGAATATACCCATGGCCTTCCAAGTAGAATATTGTAGTCAAGGGGTCCTTTAACAACCTCAACTTCAACATTCACTGTTTTTCCCCTATTTCAACATGGAGGTTAGTGATAATACCACAAGTCTTATATGTAAGTTTGTTGAAATCTTTCAACGTTGTTGGCGATTGAAATAGGCGTGACGAGCCAAGTGACTTCCAAAAGTTGACAGAAATGATGCATGTAGATTATCTCTCATCAATAATAGTATGATGAACAAGTTGATTGAGAACATTTAGTTGGATGGATAATGCCAATTCTGCTGGTAATTGTGGCACATAGCCCGTATGATTAAAGACTAAAAGATTAGAATCAATCAGATCAATTCCACCAATTGCCAACAACAAAGCCTTCTTCTGGGAGGGAAAATTTTGTAGCACATCAAGTGCTGACGTAGTTGAAGGGGATTGAGCCAAATTTTCAACTATATTATAACTTTGAGCAACTCTGGCTCGAGGATTAAATGTCAATTTATGAACGACTCCCTTCAGTGGCTTTATTGTCAATTTAGGAATAAAATCTGGCGGTATTGATTCTGTGGACTGATTCGTGGTCGAGGTAGTAGGTTGATTAGTATCATGACTACCGTAATATTTATTACGCATTGAAACGAAAAAATCAGTCGATGTTTTCATTATAGATAACATAAGAACTTGGGAACTAAAAGCTGGATCTGTAGCAACGAAATTTGTGTCTGAATTTGGAAATGGGTCTATCAACACACCTGAGGCATGTGAGGTCTTAGCCATTTTTGAGACTTTAGCACAGTGAGGATAATACTTAACAAAGTGTTCCTCATTACAGACTATGCAAGGGTAACGAGGTTTCCTATTTACAGACGATTGATTAGATGATCTTTCCTGCTGGGTAGAAGTTTTCTTTTTCTTTGATTTCCATTTTTTCTTACTTCTGGGTTGCTTGTCACTTTTTCCCTTGTTAGATGACATGACATGGATTTCGAAAGAAGGCTCAGCATTAGATGCAGTAGTGTTATGTTTGCTTGCAGTACCGATAATACTGTCTCAGGCATGAGAGTGCTTTGATGAAGGAGGAACATTAAAATTAGATCACGATGCATTGGGAATTCTCTCATATAGTGTGACAGATTGAGTATAAATCAAATATAAATATTGGGCACGAGAAATGACCTGCTCTATAATGAATACGCCACCCTTATTCACATCCTCAGTTATAGATGGTAATAGGGACTTAATGAACCACTCAGCAAGGAGCTGATCAGGAAAAAATGTCTTAACCATTCTACGACGATGACGCCACTCATGAATATGATAAAAAATGTGAGTAGCAATATTCTGTTTAAAATTAGCCAAGATTTTTGTTCCAATTTCTTATCGTATGGGTAACTTGAAGTGCGTTAAAAATATAGTAGCTAGGGTAGTGAAATTATCAAAAGAAGATCTAGGCAATTGAATGTACCATTTTGCAACTGGACTAGTGAGTGTAGGCTGGAAAATACATAGTCAAACAGAGTCATCATTCAGGGAATTTGATGAACACCACAAATGATAAGTCATAACATGAGTCGACGGGTGTTCCCCAGGGTTTCCATTGAACTTAGGAATATCTGAGGGTAAGTTATGAGGTATCACCAACCACTAAGGAGCATAATTGTTTGGGTCATTGGTGAGTTGGTTTAAATCCGATAACTCTAAAGTTGCAACAAAGGGAAACTGTCGATTGAGGTCAGGTTAAGCATAGTCAAGGTATGATGAAATTGCTTAGGAAACGTGCCTTTGAGCACCAACATACGGAATCTGCTGCTAGTAACCCAGATAGGGGTTGTTTTGATAAGAAAACGCTTGAGGATTATGTTGAACAAAACTTGGGTATGATACTTGTTGAAATTAAGGTTGTGGCATTTGCGTTAGTGGTTGCCAAGGGGTATGTCCAACAATTTTATAACCCAAATTAGGATAACTTGGATTCGGTTGAGGATAGGTATAAACTGGTTGTGGGTGTGAAATCCCATAATATGGTAATCCATCTTGTGATTAAATGATTCTGAATACATGTGGTTGTTGTAAACTAGATGAAGGATTTGGAGTCTGAGGGCCCAAAACTTGAGGGTATTGGGTTGAAGGACCCACCTGAAATGGTTTAGGTACACAAATTTGAGTTTTTAACAAGGCTAAATATGTATTAACAAGCGGATTTTATGTGGGTGCAACAGGTTGAACTGGTTGATACGAGTGTAAAACCATTTGTGATTAGATAGGTAGAGTGGGATGTCATTGAAAAACATTCATTTTGACATTAGGATGACCAAATAATGACAGAGCACTGTCAAAGTGGATAACCATAGGTTTCCCCCCAGCATGAGGAGTACAATAATATGGAAAATATTGTTCTCCAAATGCAGGGAGTCTAGTTGAAATTGTACTGGATGGAATATGCGAAGATGGACCAGCTTGATATTTCCCTGATGATGGATATAAAGGATCAAGTTGTTCAATATCACAATAGGTTTACCAGTTAGAATACCAGACGTTGACATTGGTGAATTCCATGAGTTTAAAGATGCACCAGAGAACATTCCACATAAATATTTATAACCTGATGAGACCCTAGGGCCACCATGTAAAGTTGTGAACATCGACGGGTTAATGAGAGCAGGTGATGTCGCAATTGGAAGAGATGTTCTAGCCAAAGATATTGGTTCATGCATGTTTACTTGACCAAATTTTTACCCTATTGGATCGATGGGAACTTGAATAGGTATAGGATCAACAAAAGTAGAGGCATGTGATTGAGGAAAAGTCTTGTACAGGTAAAGCTCTGCCCCAAAATGAGTTGGAGTTAAAGGTGTTTCATCTTGTGGTATTTCTTCAATTGAAATTAAAACAAGTGGAAGGATTTTTCCGTCAAGCCCAAAGTATATTTCAGGAGGTTGAATATGCGCTATGGGAGACTCAATGGTTACAATAGATTGTGGGGAGACCAATATAGGAACAAATTTCGGTCATTTGACTTTGGGATGCAAATGTTCTCGAAAAATAGAGACATGATCTAGATCAACTTCCAGTTGAACAACAATGGGTTTGGGAAGTATGGTCTCATTGATTCGATGGATCGTGACTATGGGTAGCTGTGAGGACTCCATCTCGACAATAGTAGATGAACCAAGATTTTTAGAAACAACTTGTGCTGAATCTGGTATGTGTGAATATGATGCTTCACTAGAGGTACTGATGGTATTGGTTTCGTAGAGCAATGTCACCTTCGCCGACCAGAAGTGACATCCGCTGGTAAAGGTGGTTTTGAATATAAGTTTACGCGAATGACAGGGAAAGGGATTTTCTTCTTCCATGATGACTGATTTATTTTATGACCAAAAAAAAATAAAAAAAATAAAAGGGTAATTCTAGGAAAAGGTTTACCAAGAAACTATGAACTGTAGAATACCTCCTAGTGAACCAAGAAGTACGAGCAGGCAATTCCCCCCCGAATGATGTGTTCGGTGTATCACAATTTACAATGCGTCTAACTCAGTTCACTATGGATGGATAGAAACCTAAATTTTTCCTCCCAAATATACCTGAAGGTACACAGAGGCCCAAGTCTATATTAGTGTTGTCTAATGTGAAACCGCATAGTGAGAGCACCCCCTTATACTTTTCGTACTACAACATCGCCCGATATACCCGAAGGTACATGGACGAGCTACAATATACTTACGTACATGGAGTGAGGTTTCACACTCGGAATGTATTGCAAAAAATTAACGACAACTGTTATGTTTAATGATGCCAAAACACGTCTCTAGCCTAGACCTTATAAATGTTATCGTTATGGTTCCAATGATTTTTTAGGTAAATTGATTTCAATTTTAAGTCGATCTTGTTTATTAATTTTTATTTCAAGGTTAACCCTGATGATGTGATGGAAATTGCTAAAATGATAAGAAAACTTTTCAATTTTATCTTTTTCAATGAAAATCCTAGCTCCTAAAGGGAAAGAGAAATCAGTTTTGAGAGAAAACAACAAAGAGCACAAACTAATATGCAAATTTCCTAACTCGTTCCTATGCAAAACACACAATTCACTATATGCAAATGCAAGTTTTTATTTTCAGTCCCCTTAATGTGAATGCAAAAATGAAAGTATACGCATCAAGTCAACAAAAAAAAATGCTTTCCTCTTTGAGAAATGATTAATTTAGTGATAATTTCTCTTTTAGGAAAAACGAAGAATGGGACTACAATTTTTCCTACAAGAAACGATGAATTTAATGACAATTTAATTTATGAAAACAAATGGATTTAATGCAGAAATAAAATACTTTTAACTTGATTTGTCAATGATAAAGAAAAAAAATTAAAGAGACATTGAACAAGCTTACTTTTCAAAGGAGGAAGAATCAAGCAAATTCACTGGTCTCTATGAGGTATCAGACAATTTAAAACACAACAAGAAAAAGGTTGAGTATGATGGCAATGAAAAATTCAAAGGGAATTTGGTTGGATAAGGGGGAAACACAGTCTCTAAAGGGAGACAATGCATTGCAAAACACCCCTGAGTAGGAGACATTGCTATGCAAAGCACTATGTCTTGACCAATAATGCGTTGGGCGTAGGAGAGATTCAAAATTCAAGCTACTGAATGCACTTCTAATGCAATTATTTGATTCAAAATTATAATAATTGACAGTAGATGCTATTGGATGGATAAGCATAGGAAAAAACACCAAGAATGATAAGGAAATTCCCCAGCGGAGTCACCAATTTGTTATGCGGAACTATGAATTATAGATAAAACACATTCGCTAAATGTGGTGCTATGAATTTAGAACAATGAATCGAAGACTTTGCAGACAATTTTTGTAAGAGTAAATAAACATACAAAAAGGTAGAGGAACCTACTTGTGATCCAAACACTTCCTATTCTCCTTCTGTCGCTCCTGTTGTAGCTTCCAATCCAACTTTAGATTGCCAGACTAGTTCCTACAAGTATAAACACAAAACAATACAGAGATTGCAATATACATAGGTATATTTATCTTAATTAGTTAAATATATTAAACATGAAACATATATATTAGTTAAGAATCCATCATATGTAAAGTAGAAACATAAACAGATACATATATGGGAAATTGAGCAGCAATCTTTATTAATGGATAGAAGGAGGAGGTTACAACCAATGATAGATTTGATGTCACTAGCTCCAGCATTTATCCCAGCCTCATCGCGATAAACATCTCACCAAAATCATATCACTCTTATCACGAACTCAATTGAAAATCCAACAACATTTCCTTACCAAATTTCTTCCTTCCTTAGCACTAGGATCTGTGCTCAATTTATAGGGAAACTAAACGTAGTTTCTCAATCAATGACTTTCTAATAATAGGCAAGACATTTTCCCAAGCTCAGATGTGTTAGATGGACACATGGATTCAAATTTTGACACATATGGACTCTTTTAGATGGCACTTACCATGTGCAGATTTCGGATCAATGAGAATTTCGCTCCCATTTGACCAACACACTCTTGAATTTCGGGAAGTGATTTGTAGAGCACCCTTGAGTGGGGTTAATTTCATATGAAACTCAGTTAGCACAAAATTGACCTATAACACCTAAGTTCTTTCAGTTGGCTCATTAAATGATGTCTCAAGATCCTCCTCTTCAATATTGCAGAGTTCATGCATGAATTTTAACTTCCTAGGCCTATCTTTTATATGTTTGTCCATTAAAATATGGATTTCACAGCTGCCATTTCTATCAAACGACTCCTATGCAAAGAAAAACCTCCTTTCATTAAAACAATTGTCTCGGATAGCATGAGTTTCCTTCAAGTCCTTCGTCTTGTAATACAACATTTCATTAATCCTAGACTGCATGTCCTGAAAGTTTTCCTGACAGTCCTGCCACATTTCCAAACATATGTCTTGAGTTTCATTACACAATTACTCACATTTATCTTGTACATGTTTAATTCCTATTGAGTCATCACAGATTTCCCTTACAGGTGAGTTGTCCATATGATCCTTGTGCCATTAATCTAGTATTTTAGTGCATATTGATGGCAGTGGGATGACATCTAAACACTTCATGAAATTAATCTCTAGAGTTACATTATCTGAAACATGATAAGATTTTTTCATTTCAATCTGCTTTTTAGTTTGTAGTTCCTCATATTTAACATACCCTGTATATTTCTTTCCAAGATGTCACAGTTTTCCCTTGTTGGTGAGTCTTCCATACGCTTGTGTTGTTCATTTTGTATTCCAGTGCATAACGATGCCCATGGGAATACTTCAAAACAATTTGACGCATTCATCTCTAAAGTTAGATTCTCTTAAACGAGATAAGTTTTATTCATTTATTCAACACCACACCTTCATGAGAAATTTTTTGACCTTAACATCGCAGAAATAAACACGGGGCAACAATAATTTGGTTTAATGGTCTCACTTACTCTTTTCTAGGTAAAATATGATCTCCATCCCTCAACTTCAAATAAGGGAAGAAATCTCCAGTTCTATCTCCAAGATAAATATTTTTTTTTTTATTAATTGACTCCCCTTTTGAGGAATTTTATAAAGTGTTTAGGTTATGCTTCTGCAGTTCTGTCTACTTCTAAAGAGTAGAGAGTCACCTACTCTTTTCCTTATTCGGGCACCTACCTCTTATGAATAAGATTATGCACTTGAAAGGTTTTTCATGACCCGAGATTTTTTCTTTTCCAGAAGATGATGAAACTTATGTTTCTAAGGGGAAAGATTACACATTTTGGTGATTCTGACCCCAAAGTAAGAAGATCAAATTCTTAACATAATTTTTAAATTGATGAGACGAATGATTCATCTAGCTTGACTTTGATCCGTTAGAATCTACGCCACCTTCGGATTTGCTCGACTTAACACCTATTCGAAAAATCCTCCAAAGCAGCTTCTGAATATGTCAGCCATTTCTCTGAACTAGAAATGCGTAGGGAACTAACATAGCCTTATCTAACTAAAACTCACACTAATCAACCAAAATTTTCACTCACCCTAACCAACGAAGTTTCTCATTAGACGATCTATTATGTTTCAATCATCTAACACAATATCGATGGTCCCAAATGGTGTAGAGTGGAAATTGGGGGAGTTGTTTTCAAAGGGGAACACCTTACAGTGTAAAGATATTATTGTATTTTTAATTTTATTTTTATAAATTTTAAGTGGGTATAATGGTTAAGAGAATGTGTTTCTTCTTAAGAGGAGACATATTCAAATTCAAAGGGGGTAGAGTGGACATTATATATGGGGTAGAAACATCAAGGGCCCTCCTCTACAAAGTAGGGTGAGAAATATCTATCCTCATGTTGATCACTCTACAATCTTCGTTAGTCTACTTTTCTCCTAGTGCGATGCACCAAGAAGTATAATTTTTGGTTCCTTTCCCCTATGAGCGCTCCCCCGTGTTGCAGTGAAAATATATTACTGGCCTCATTTAGTCATGTTCCTTCATGGCTATCCATTCCTATCTCTTCCCTTCCATACGTTGGATTTGTCAAATGCAAAGAAGATCTTTGGTATGTTTAATTATGGGTGGGATATTACAGGATAATCCGTTCCTCTTTTGGATTTAATGCCTCTTTATCCCCTCATTTATGTGTATTTTATACACCATTCATTCTTCCCTTACCTTCCATGATGAGGTAGTGCACATGCTACAAATGAGGAGGGGGGTGAAACTATTTGGTGGGAAACTCTCAAGCCTATTCTTGGGTCTTATTTGCAGCACAAAAATAGCAGACACATAATCTAGTCAAATTTCAAGACGAAATTCATCATCTAGATTGGAGTACCCCCGGTGAAGCTAAGTGTTATTTAGCCTTTAATCATTTTAAAATTTCGAAAATGTCTGAGAGACTGAAAACTAAAGTGAAATTTTTTATGAGATTGTAAATATTGTTTCACAATTAATAAAATAATGCTATAGTTTTGCTTATAATTATTTCAAAAAATATAAGAGGAGCCATCACATCAATAGTTAAACTCCCAATAGTCTCGAAATAATTAGAACTGATTATGATCCAATAAAGGATAGAAACACAGAAAAAGAAAATCCTCCATTTTGGAAAGGAATGATTCCTTTTTTGCACTCTGACCACTAGAGTTATGTTGTTTGGAGATGGATTTCATGGGTGGAATATGATTTAAAAAGAATATTGGGGTATATAAAGGCAATCTAAATTAAAATACAAAGTACTAGTGGGAGATAAAGATTCGACCTTTGTAGAAAAATATTTTACCGAGAAATAGTTGGGCATTTCTAGGCTTAAGGAGATGATACTATGAGGGATATTTTATTTGTTTATTGACAGGAAAGGATTATAGAGCTCAAGGGTAAATATAATGGCTTGACCTTGATTCAAATGAAGAGTGAAATTTCTTATCTCTTTCACGAGGTAGGTAGAATTATCTCTGAGTATGATCTTCAAATTAGTCTTCCTTTCAACTAAATTTGAGAGGGCCTCTTTGCATCTTGTGAAGTGCCTTGAAGCGCCACTATCAATCAACCAGTCATCCAACGTATCTAGAGGAGAGGCAATAGATAGTTCAAAAATAAGATAAAACTCATATTCTTTTTCTACAACATTAGTTTCATCATACTTGGAATTTATTTTCCTCTTTGGAGGTTGACTATTTCCATTTCAAGTGGCAGGAGTATTCGTGTTTTCTTTTTTGTTGAACCTATTGTTCCTTTGCTCGCCATTTCCTTTGAAATTGTTGTGGCTATTGTTGTCATCATACCTTTGATTATTCTTCTTGTGAGGAAAATCTCTAGCACAGTGGTGGAAACTGTTGCAATTGTAGCACCATCCTTTTCTTCCTTCCTTGAATCTTCTTAGATCCTCGATCCTGTCTTCTTGGACCAACATTATTCTTCCTTTTTTCATGAGTAGAGAAGGTAGTATGTTAATTTACATTAGAGGAATTATCTCTGTTAGGTCCCTATAATACTAGTGTAGCCCCTTATAGTTATTGTTAGCGTAGCCCCCTTGTTGTTATTATTGTGCCCATAATGTTATTATTGTGTCCCATAGAAGCCCAATATTGTTATTTTTTTGCTCTTACATTACTACTGTTATGTAGGCTCTAATTATATTGTGACCCCTTAAAATCCTATATATAGAAAGTAGGTTTTTGTCATTTGAATCATCCAAGAATTGTTAATTTATGTAATGTAAATGAGGTTTCCCCCTTGAAGAGGCTGATTTCTAAATATTTGATCTATCTTTTCTTCTATTTTGTGAGCTGGTTGTATAATATTCAGTATGAGGGCTTTGGATTCTAGGGTTTCACTTCTTCAAAAAATCCATCTTGGAAATTTTGCAATAAATTTTTTTCTACCAGGCTTCAGAAGCTGAAATGTTTACCACGTGGAGCCGATATCTTTATGAAATTTGTGTAATAATTTCACACCTTGGTTTGTAATATTTTCAGAGATATGATCTCTGGAAGTTAAAGTTTTTATAGGCTCCATAATTTCATCTCGAACAGGTGAGCGATGAAAAAGCGTCATAACTTTAATTTTAGACATCTGATTTGAATTCTGGAAAAATTAGTTGAAATTTCACGGACCATATTTTCTTGTGTATCGATTTCAGAGCCAAAGGTTGAAACAATGACCTGTGGAATGTCATACGAGTTTGCTCTACTACACAAGTCCATAATTAGGACATTGTGGGAGATCGTGCATAACTTTTCCTTGAAGAATCCAAATTAGGTCTGACCTCTCATTACCTCTCTCCCCCTCTCTCTCCCTCCATTTCCTCTTTGTCTCTCTCTATTACTCTCTCTCCCTCTCTCTCCATCCCACCTCCCTATCTATCTCCCCCCTTCCCTTTCCTTCTCTTTCTCCATCTATCTCCCTTCCCCTCCACCCTTCTTCTCTTTCTCCCCTTCTCCCTCCATCTCTCCCTTTCTTCCCCTCCCTTGCTCTCTCTCTCTCTCTCTCTCTCTCTCTCTCTCCATCCATCCCTCCCTCTCCCCATCTCAGTCCCTCTCTATCTCCCTCCCACTCTCCCTCCCCACTCCTCCTCCTCCCCTATCTCTTTATTCCCCTCCCTCTATCCCTCCCTTTTGCTCCCCCTTTCCCTCTATTTATCTCTCTCCCCCTCTCTGTCTCCCTCCATCTTCTCTCTCTCTCTCTCTCTCTCTCTCTCTCTTTCTCCCCCTTTACCTTCCACCCCATCCCCCTACATCTCTCTCTCTCTCTCTCTCCCTTTACCTTCCTCCCCATTCCCCTACATGTCTTTCTCTCTCTCCCCTTTCCTCCCCCATCCACCCCTATCTCTTTCTCTATATCTCCATCCCTCCGCCCTCCCTCTCTCCCTTCCACCATCCATCCCTTTCTCCCCCTCTTCCACTCTCTCCTTTTCTCTCTCCATCTCCCTCTCTCCCTCCCTTTAATTCCTCCTACTCCCCTCTCTCTTTATCACTTCCTTCTCTCTCTCTCTCTCCCTCCCTATATATATATATATATATATATCTATATATATATATATATATATCACTCCCACTCTCCCTCCCTCTAGACCCTCCTTCCCAATCTCTCTACCTCTCTCCCTCTCCCTACCACCCACTCTATCTCCATCCATCCCCCCCCCCTCTCTCTCTCTCTCTCTCTCTCTCTACACGTCCCCCTTTCCCTTCCCAGTTCTCTCTACCACCGCTCTCTGTCCTTCCAACTCTATCTCTATGTCCCTTCCTCCCCCTGTCTCTCCCCTTCCCTATCTACCTCCACTCATCCATCGCCTACCTCCCTCTCTCCCTCCCTCTCTCACTCCATGCACATCTCCCTCTCCCTTCTCCTCCCACTCTCTCCCTCTCTCTCTCCCTATGTCCCTGCCTCATCCTTCTCTCAGCCCCTCCTCTCTTTCCATCCCTCTTTCTCTAAGTGCCCCACCCCTCTCTCCCCCCTCTTGACTATCCATCCCCTTGCTCACTCTTCCTCTCCCTCTATCCCTGTATCTCTCTGGCACACTCCCTCCCTACTTTCGTCTCTCTCTGAAGCTCTCCATCCCTCCCTCTTCCCCTCTCCACCTCTCTCTCTCCACATATCTCCCCTTCTATCCCTCCTTTCTTCCCCCTCTCCATAATTCCCTCCCTCTCTCAATTTGAATTTCTACACCACCCCCTCGCCCCACTCTCTCTCTCTATGTATTGCCCTATCCTTCTCTCTCTCTTCACCCCCCCTTACCCTCATCCTTCCCTCTCTCTTCACCCCCCCTTACCCTCATCCTTCCCTCTCTCTCTCCACCCCCTTCCTCCTTATCACCCTGTCACCCCCTCGGCCCCCCTCCATCCTCCTCTCTTTCTCTCTCTCCCTCTATCCCTTCCTCCCTCCCTCCCTCTCCTCCTTCACTCTCTCTTGCCCCATCCCCCTTCTTTCTCCCAGCCTTGCTTTCTCTCTCATCCCTCTCCTCCCCCCTCACTCTACTTCTCTATCTCCCCTTGGTTCTCCCTCCTCCTCTCATCTCTCCCTCTCTTTCTCTCCCTCATTCTCCCTTCCTCTCTCTCCATCCGTCCATCCTACTCTCCATCTCTCTATGTCCCTCCATCCATCTCACTTCTTCTATCCTTATTTATCTCTCACTCGTTGTCTCTCTCCCCCTGATTCCCTCTTCTTCTCTCCTCTCTCCACTTCCCCAACACATCTCTCTCTTGTGTTTTCTTTGCACCTCCCTACTTTCTCTTTGTATCTCGTGGCTTCTTTCCCTCCCTCTCTCTTTCTCTCTCTCGCATCCTCCATTTCTCTCTCTTCCTATTCCCCCATAAAATTCTCTCTTTTCCTAACCCAAGCATCACAAAGTAGGTGTGTTGGTTCCTTTTCGACTCATTATCTCTAACCCAAGCTTGACAGAGTATCTATGTTGATCCCTCTCTCTTTTCCCTAGAAGAAACTCCAAAAATATTTATCTAAAACTCTACATAAAATTGTTTATATAAATACTTAAAATAGAAAACCTATCATTATACATATAACAACGTCACTCACATGACTTTGAAAATCAACATTCCTCAAATATATTAAAATAAAATAACTAATTTTTTTTACTACTATAAAAAAAACATCATAAAAAATTAAGTTTTAATTGAAGTTAAACTCATTATCTTTTTGCTAATATAAAAATAATAATAATACTAATAACTAAACCTATAAAAATGTAAACCCTAATTGAGCTATCCATAATTTCCAATGTCTCATTTGACTTTCCAATTTGTGATTTGAATTTTCACCTCATAATTTTGAAATTCAAATTTCCTCGCATATATTGAAATAAAATAACTATTTTTTTTAATACAATAAAAATTATTTAAAAAGAAACTTTTAACGGAAGTTAAACTCGTTATCCTTTTTGGAATATAAAACAAATAATAATACTATTAACTAAACGTGCAAAAATGTAAACCCTAATTGAGCTATCCATAATTTCCAATGACTGATTTGACTTTCCAATTTCTGATTTGAATTTTCACGACATGCTAGATATTTATCATCAAATTAGCAAAATACCAGTAACGAAGAATAAGAATAATACACAATCTACGAGAAAAACGATGGGTGCATGTCATAAAATCAATGTAAAATAAAGTTCAGGGAAGGAATCTATTTCTCTGCATTTATGGACCAAAAAAAGAAAACTTTAACTACTTGCTGTAACCAATTGATTCATAGATGGATACTGCTGGGGTGCAAGCTTTTCGTTATATTTCTCCTGATACCAGAGACAGAAAGTTTACTCGCGGCTTGTCGGCCGTATATAGCACATTAATCTTGATAATATTTTTGGCCGGTCCTGAATACTGGGTTCAGAAAATCCTAAAGAAGTGATGTTGTGAATGCAAACTTTGTTTGGAAGAGTTCAGATGTTCAATGTTCAGCAAACATGTCCTGCAAAATGAAGACAGATAATATCTCAAAATATCATAATCCTCTTCAAAATCTGATCCAAAAAAGGTTGTTGGAAGTGAATAGTGTTCTCAAAATAAACTCCAGGACTGGAGTTAGTAATAAGATTGGACTGGATTGATTGTGAAATATGCATGGAATATATACATAGCCCTACGCTCTGTTTTAGAGGAATTCAAACAACCAAACACTTGCTTGGGATGATAATTAGTTACAGAAATTCAGTCAATGTGTATATACTGATACCAATAAGAGTAAACAATATTCTCAATGGCTATTGATGCCAATAAGAGTAAATAATGGGTATAATGTTTAATGGACGAGTGATAAATGAATTGATTATATTTTTCAACTCCAAATTTTATTTAAATTACAAATATATATAAAAATTTAAATTTAAAATTACAAATATATAAATAAATTTAAATTTTTATCTATAAATTTATTAATATGTGATATGGATCAAACAATAAGTTCCGTGCAAAAGTTTGCGTAAAGGACTTGGGTTCTATCTCACGTAGTAATACATTTTCGTTATTGCCCATACAATAATATATCTTGGTTTTTTTTAATGAAAGAAATTGTGTTTGGAGTAGCTCTCAGTTGAAATTGGATTACAAGACCTGTGAGATTGAAACGTCCATCTCCACATTATACCAAAACACTTAACTCGGAGACCAGAACTTTAATATTAACAATATACCATGTTTCAACTTTAAGATTAACAATATTCCCTGTTTTAGAATAGTGATATGCTATAACTCCAAAGAAGAAATCAAATTTTATGCGGAGGCCAATAGATGGAAAATTTAAATCAATTGGTCACGATTCAAGCCCTATCTAGTTCTTCCATTTTCAGACACAGCAGAGGCCTTGGTGGTTTGTACACCTCCGTCATCTATGGAGATCTCTGGTTTGTGATTGAAAAGTGAGTAATTATCGTGGCCTGCAGTAATGGCTAGCGTGAATGTTTATGAATTTTTTAACCGGTGAATTGTTTGGTTTTTGGATAGCACAGAATTTTACAGTCAATATTTTCGGAAGGCATGAAATTATTTTACCTTTGATTCTCTTTATATTTCTTCTGTGCCATTACAACATCAATTCGACATCCCCTGATTTTATTGGCACTGTGCCGATTCCCGATTACGACATTCAACTTGGGTTGGATTCCAGGAGCCTTTACTATCTTACTTTGTAAACCTGGGGTATCCTAATAAACCTACCATATTACCATTTTTCTCATTCTTCAAAAGAAAAACAAAATGACAAGAAAGAAAACCATGGGCAAGAATTTAAAAGAAAAATTAACCAAAAAATAGTATAAAAAATTAACCTAAGAATAATATCAATAAGCTAACCCTTCCATTTCAGATGAAGCTTGAAAGAGAACCAGAGGCAATAATTTTAAGAGAAAAACTAAGTAATGAACAATTTTAATCAGCTAACCATTCTAGATAATGAGCGAAAAAATCTAGGTAACCTCTCATGAAAACCATTGCATTGATAAGATGGGTTGTTGCAAAAATCTTGATTAAACTAGAAATTAATGAGGCAAAAATCAAGAATAAAGTAGGTATTAATCAAGTAAAAGAAACAAAGTGTAGAGATTCCTTTCTGGGTTTTTAAATTCACTAAAAGAAAACAGTTAAGCAATTAGTATTTGAAGACCTAAAATATAAAAACAAATTGTGCCTACCTCTTGAATTATCTTTCTGAGTCTAATTCCCCATCCCCA
Organism: Pinus albicaulis; assembly: GCA_034641835.2. Taxonomy (NCBI): domain Eukaryota; kingdom Viridiplantae; phylum Streptophyta; class Pinopsida; order Pinales; family Pinaceae; genus Pinus; species Pinus albicaulis. Next base: position 928,440,574 of record CM076575.1, on the reverse strand, counting down.
TCCCCATAGATATCTGAATATTGTTTAACCTGGTCCTGTTAAAAGCAATAAAAAGAAATGTGTGCGTAAATCAATCACTTCTCCTTCTTCTGAAAAAAATCAATCACTTCTAAATCCAAATATTAAAAGTAACAGCTACTGATATAGAATCAAACTTTGATCAGAAACTCAATAGATTTTTCTTCGACTAAAATGGCATTTCCTACTCGTAACAGTATTGATATCCATCTTTGCCTCCGCAAAGCAAAATGGACAGAAAACTAGTTTGATAGAGATCTAAAGCACAAAGAAAACTACTCGAGATCTAAAGCCGAAGAAAAAAACATCATGGACTCTTGTGTGCCCTGCTATGCTTTTTTTTACAATGCCTTTTTTTAGCTCTTTGTTTTTGAATATGCCCTTGTTTTTAAATTTGCTTTTCACCATAAACTCTAAAGCCGAAAAAAAGCACGATGGAATCTTGTCTTAGTTGCTATGCTTTTTTAAACTTTTTTAAGCTTTTTGTTTTTTAATAGGTTTTTTTTTAGCTTTTTGTTTTTGAATTTGTTTTTAACGGTAAGCTCTAAACTATGGAATCTTGTGTAGCTATGCTTTTCTTTACCATGTTTTTGGCTTTTTGTCTTTGAAAATGAGTTTTTTTAGCTTTTTGTTTTTTAATTTATTTTTAGCAGTAAGCTCAAAAGCCTAAAGAAAAACACGATGGAATGTTATGTAGCGTACTACGTTTTTTTACGGTGATTTTTTTAGGTTTTTTTCTTTTGAATTTTCTTTTTAACTCTCCTAAGTAGAATAATTTAATTTGTGTTTTGGGATTTTTTGTTTTTTTGTGTTTGATTTTTGTAACTGTAATCATTTTCCAACTCTTGAAATATTTAATCATATCAAATAGCTTTTAACAAATACAATAATTTAATTTAATGACATGACCTAAAATATTATAATGATAGATGAAGTACATTATTATCAAAATATTTCAAAAAAACATTTAAAAATGAAATAAAAAGTATAGTTGGTTTATTAAATAACTAGTAATTAATTTTATAAAATCAAATTTAAATTTATTTATTTATTAATTAATTTAAATGATATATTAAGAATAAATACTATAATAGTATGATAGATAGGAGTCGTCTAACGAGCCGGAGGAATTGCCCGGACGGTTAAAATTGGCCGGAATCCGGGCCAAAAAAATTTAAAAAATCTTGCAGAAACAGTGTTTGAATCCTGATTTTGACATTGGAAATGGATTCAGCACCATCAAAAACATGTAGGACACCCAAAAAATTAAACTTTGATAGTTATAACATGGATTTAGAAAAATTCCTGCCGGATTTTCTGAAAATCTTATCGGAATTTTCATGATTTTCAGAGCGATTCCTCTGGCTAGTTAGACTATGGCTGATAGATATGGTACGTAATATCTTGCCATTATTTCTAAATTGAAAAAGTATATCAGCGTAGTTAATATGATTTAAATATTAAGGAAATGGCAATTAATTTAAAAAATACATTTATTATTTTAAATATATTAATTAATTATACAATAATTTAAAATATATTAAAATAAAATAAAAATATGTTTAGGGGGCTTAGTATAGATAGTGATGGAGTGTATTATTAAGGTACACTTTATGTCAAAGTCACATGCTTAAAATTTAGTGGGAAAAAAATTCAACCATGTTAAGGATTGGTGTAGTCCTCCACTGATGTGATCCTTGACAATGATCCTTTCACAACTTATATACCAAGGAAAAAAGTTAAACATGTAGTCATCTGAGCACCACTTGGAAAATAAACAAAATAATAAAAATCTTCGCACACATAGTATTGAATAATTATATTAAAATAAAAACTCTAACTTTTTTTTTATATATTTTTGTTTTTGTATATTTTAAATAATACAAAATATAAAATTAATGTGAATATCAATTAATTAAATTTAATATATATATATTTAAGTCTCATAGCACAACCTATTGAGGATGGGCCTTGTAAGCAAGGTGACCCAAGGTCAAATCTCACAGGGGTGGTTGTACCTTGTGCTAGGAGGATGAGACATGCTAAAAAATCCAGTCACCTAAGCTAAGGGTTGGTGTGGGCAAAGCAGGAGTGATTTGCCCCGTGCTATGAGAGGAGACATGTCAAAAAAATTGAGTCATGAAAGGGTTGGTGTGGCCCATATCAAACCTTAAGAGATGGTTGTACCCCATGCTAAAAGAGGAGACATGCTAAAAAAATCCAGTTAGCTGGGTGTGATCCCAAAAACTTTAACGACTTAGATGCCCCTAGGTCTCCTCAAATCAGAAATCAAACTTAGAAAATCATAAAAAACTTTATATATATATATATATATATATATATATAGATATAGATATTGTGTTAATTTAAATAAATCTTTGATAAAAGCATGAAATTTTATGTTAATAAATGTGCTTTTAAAGCAGTGCTTGTGAAACAAAAATAGATAAAGCTCAAACTCATTAAATAATATTTATTACCTTAAATAAATATATTTTGATGTTCATTTTCTTATTAGTTAAATGATTAATTTTTTTATTTAATTTTTTAATGGTAAGATTAACTTATATTTGTTTTTATTATTTAATATAGATTTTTTAAATATTATTTTTTCCCATTTTTTTAAGTTTATATTATAAATTTTCAATTAAATTAATATTGTAATGGTTAAATAAAATAAATAAAATGTGTCCCTAAAATTTTTTATTTAATTTTTTAATTGTAAAATTAATTTATATTTATCTTTAATATTTAATATATATATAATTTTTACATATTATTTTTTTCAAATTCGTTAAGTGTATGTTGGTTAAATAAAATGAATAAAATGTATCCCTAAAAAGTGTATAGTCACCATTTTCTTATACACGAAGAGGAAATCATGTAGTTAATGGGTATTTGTTTTAATTAAATTAAAAACACAAAAATATAAAGTATAATTTAAAAGGATTATAAAGGATTTAAAATTTTCTAATTATAATAAAAAAATTTACTTCTATTTATAAAGAAGAGTAACATATATGAGAATTTTTTTTTTAACATAATAATATATATTTAATTATAATTTAAGAATTATCATTATACAAACACCTTAAATTTAAATTATGATCTTCATAAATAGTGCTTATAATAAGCACCACAATCATATTATCATGAACAATGATAGAATAATATATTAAATTAAAACTAGTATTTGCACCACATGCTTCAAAGGAATATGTTCACTAATAATGTGTTTTTCTTGAGAATGTCTCTAGTATTTACAACTCCCAACATAACTTGAACTTGTCAATTTGAATTCTCTCTCCCTTGTTTCTTTTTGATAAACGATTTTCATATATGTTTGTACTAATATTAACAACAAACTTGAATTGCACTCATAAATTTAAATTTGGCAACCCATTTTCATGTTGAGAGTATACAATAACACTCATTTCAAAATGAAAGACCTATGCAAAGGGAAAATGGAAGAAGAAGAGATGATAAACCGGTTTTAAAAGAGAAAGAAATAGTTCATCAACTAGCAAACCCCATAGATATTGAAAGCCAAACTTCCCCTCAATCAGTAGAGGGGCTGGAAGAAGAGTAGTGGAAGAATCGAGCAACATACATCTTTCTCTTGTTTTAAATCAGAGCCTAGTTCTTCGTCCATCACAACCCCTCTCATTTCAGTTGAGCATATATCACACCCTCTCCTTTCAATCAAATATATACACCTTACTAATTGATTTCTTCACCTGGACATGGAACTCATAGAATCTATATCTATATATGATGCTACGACTCAGTCTCTAGATGTGCCCTACCCTACCTCCCTCCCTATCGATATGGAGTGAAGCCACAACGAATGAGATACTCGTAAAGTAGACACGATAAGTGAAAATTACATTAACATGTAAGTTATATCTTACAATTTACACATATAAGAATCCTAAGATGGTTTAGACCACGGAAGAATAATAATTTTTTGAAGCATGAAGGAAACTCATCTATGCAAGTCCCATTTATATTAGAATCCAATGAGATTGTCCCAGATGTTTTATCCAAATGGCCCTGTGATCTAGGAGAAAATTTTGACTTATCAAAAGACTCTATATCTGTAAAAGGAGAAACGTCACCCCCACATGGCCGAATTATATCATACATACTATGAATTAACCTAATATAATTTCCATCATTCAGTGGTGAGTTAACATCCTTGACATACTCGAAACTAGTTTTATGTCCTCGAGCATGCTTAGATCAGAAGCAGGATTCCTTATGCCAGTATCCAGTGCATACCTAGTGATTCATCCAACATGGTTGTGTAGACTATTACATACACCATCTGCAACATCTATAGAAGTGGAGACTGCATGGGTGTTTTCTATCCCATTGGCCATATATTTTGAATCTTTAGTCATTGGGTATATCTTCGCTTGGTACATGAATTTAGTATTTTCATGTGGATAGTGCAACATTCAAGAGATTTGTAAGGTGAAGCAGCACCATGAGGAGCTGATACAGGGAAAAGAAATTGTTTTTCTCACATTCTCATCTAAATTCACATAGATTGAACAGACCCAATATGCTCAGTCAACCAAGATCTTTTAGTGATGCACAAGCAACACCTGATAGTTTGGGAAAAATATTCCAAAGGGTACAGTATTTTACAATTATTCTGTGCATGGACACTCTAGAAATACCTTCTAGTATTAAGGACACCATGAAATCTCCTCAGGAAGTTTTAAAGGAGGAAGAAATAATCCACTAGATGGCAGACCCCATGGAGGTTGAAGGACAAAGTTCTCCTCAATTAGTTATGCAGCTAAAAGATGTGAGTAGTGTTCTTGTCTTCCATTGAATTATGTATTTGATTCATTTGTGTCATAGGGATATATGTTAAGTGGGCCACCTGCAGGCTCATATGTAACCTTTATATTGGGGTTTGTTAGAAGATTTTCATTGTTTTTACCCAAAAGTGTCATGTTTTATTAAGTAGTAAAGAAAAAGGACCATGTAACTTCTTGCACATTTAAACCACATACTTTCAAATTAATAAACTTTCTATTTTTTTTTTTAAATAATGATTTTTTGAAGAAAGTGTAGGTTTTAGCAAGAAATATCCTTAAAGGATGGGTCACTGGGACTGATGAGAATATCCACGAAACAGGAGACTGTATTTTGTACCAAGATTTTATTATATTTTTAAAGATGCATTTTTAAATAAATAAAAGAGAAAACCTAACTTCCTATTTCCAAAGGTTTTTGTAGCTTTCTGACCAACAAATACATCTCCACCTCTATTTTTATTAGGAGTTTGCATTACCTGCACAAATAGGTGTAAATTCACAAATATTTCCATTGGTAACAAGAATAGATATAAATATAAGCATTCATTTTATATGAGAAACATATTAAATTATAATATAATTTGGGAGTGGCATAATCAAGAAGCATACATCTTGCTCTTGCTTTAAATCAAAACCTAGTTCTTCATATATCACAGCAGCTATACAAGAATGTAAAAATGTGAGTGTAAAATAAATCTAAATATAGTCCATCAATAAAATGATCATCTATATCAAATCCATTAGATGCGGTGAATTTATCCACAACCAATGGGATAGTTACCAATTAGACCTAATAAGTGCAAATTACACTAACATGTAAATTATATCTTACAATTTAAACAGATAAGAATCCTAAGTTGGTTTAAACCATCCACAAATAATAAATTTATGAAGCTTGCAAAAAGTTGTATTATTGTACCTGGAACACTGTATGAACACGGTCAGGCTCCATTGAAGAAAAATTATTTGTGGAAGTCCCATTTATATTAGAAACTAATGAGATTATCCAAGGTACTACATCCAAATGGCCTTGTTAGCCCCCTAAATTGATCTCTTTATTCCATTCTTTCCCTTCCTAAACCATAATCATTTACCTCTATTTTACCTTTTTCATGCACCCTCATCCTGCATTAGTCCAAGCACAGTGACATATTTTGTACAAACCTTTATTCTTCATATTTTAATTCAATTTAGCATTTATTAAATATTTATTACATGACCTCTTACTTTTAAATTACTCTTTGTAACTTATCGATATCTCCAATGTTGTATGGTGGTTAGAATGCTTATCGTGATTGCTGATCCTAGTGCAGGATCGGATCCTGTACCGTTGCCAGCACAACAAATCTTCATGGCAGATCCGAACCCTCTCGATCACTGCCTTGACTCAAGCAGTTTCCACCAAGACAACATGTAATCCAAAGGTAGCCAAAGATTAGATCCATGAAGGGTGGAAGTTGAAGATTGGTTATGGCCAGTTTTGCAAAACCGTCTTATTTTGGAGATCGAACAATGTAAATTCTGCATTTTGTTATGAAGCAGTTGAACGATCTATTTCGGCCTTCGCCCAACAGATCTATATAATGTAATTTGTAAATAGGACTTAGAGAGCGAAAGTTTTAGAGAACAAAGAAGAACAGAGAAACGATAGCAGGTTATTTTGTTATCACCCGAATCTAGGCTGAATGTGTATTCACACATGTATTTTCCTCAATGATCTAATAAAAAGGAATTTCTGCTCAGTTTCATGAATTGTGTTTTTATGGTTTGGCTAATTAATTAAATTAAGTGTTGAGTAGTGTTTTTGCTTAAGAGGGAAACGCATTGGTTGGCTAGGGCCCAGCCAACCCAGCATGTTTACCCCATTCTCTTTTCCTTGTAATTTATGTTTTATTGTCAGAGTGTGATTTAGCTTTTAGTGCATAAATTCCTGCCTGTGTGAAAACGGATCCGTTGCATGAAGCAAATAGAATTTCTTTTCCTACAATTTACTTTCCTGCAAATTTACTTTCTTGCACTTGATTTCAGATTGGCTTTCCCCACCTAGTCCAAGCAGGAGAAATCATCCTGCACCAGTGCACATTGGTGTGACATTACTTTTCCACAATTTTGGTTGATTGGCTTTCCCCGCCTAGTCGAAGCAAGAGAAATACACCTGCACCAGTGCACGTTGGTGTGTTACAACAAGTCTTCATTTAATTTCCGCAACTTTCTTTCATTGAATTATTACGACACGATAGATGTTTATGTTTCTTTATTTTTTCACTTCATTAAATTCAGAAACATTTACTTTTCATATATGCAATCTAGTTTTACAGCAAAGTAGCACTTGTGACAAGTAAACAATCATTTCAAGAATTAAAAGCTAAGTGCAGGAAGCTCTAATTTGGTGCAAGAACTAGCTTCTTGTTACAAGATCTGAGTGCTCTGAACCTTGAACAGTTTGAACCCTTGCATGAAATAGAAAACCTTCAGTAAAGACACATTTTATACCTTCAACATAAAACTTTGATCCTGCACTAGTGCAGGATAGATTAATGCAAGGAAATATCTAACAAAGCATATTCAAGGGCCCATCTAATGAGACTGCTGAAGTGCCTCTGCTAAAGAAAAACACACTTGTAGTAGTTAAGCATAATCAGCTAGAGAGATTGCCTTTTTATCTTTGATCTCCTTTTCGCAAATGCATTCTTTCTTGTTTCAGTCAGATTATTTTGATTACTCAAGTTATCTTTTTCTCATCTTGATTTGATTCTGCAATATTTCCTTCAAAGAAAGTAGGGATTTATATCAGAAAGAATCATACCATCTCTGGCATTTCCTGTGCTTCGTCTCTAAGTTTACGAATCCCCCGGGTTAGCAATTAAGTGTTAAAGAGTTTGCGTAAGTGTAATTCCTGCACCCAACATTTTGGCACCATTGCCGGGGAGGCGATTTTATTTGGTAATAATTTTCTGATTAGAAAAATAGAGGTAATTTTTTCCCTTATTTCTGTAGCATTGTTTGGAAAATTTTTTTTGAAGGAATTTTACTGGTGTTAATTGATTGCTAATAGCATTTTTTAGAAATTTTTTGTTTTTATTTTTTCTCTTTTCTTTTGAAATAAATGCCTAGGAAAGGTAAGGGTTTGAAGCCCACTAAGGGCCAAAAGAATTTTTCTCACATTGGGTCTCCTTCTGCAAGTAGGAAGCCCAATCCAATTCAAACTAGGAACAATTCACCTGGATTCTGATAATAATAGCTTAGGTGTGGGTCAGCCTGTGGAGAGCGATACAAGTAAAAGGGGAACAATGGTGAACCAAGAAGATCATTTGGAAGGGACTCGTGACAACCAGGTAAGTGAAGGACAATCCACTTTTGTGTTTCCAATTGTGGATCCTGATACTATGTCACAGATGAAGAATATTCCACCATCAGCTCTCCCACATTTCCATGGTAAAGTTCACGAAGATCCTGACTCTTTTCTATTTGAGTTTGATATTCTGTGTAGAAGCTGTGACTATGCAACTAAGGCTCAAAAGTTAAGATTATTTCTTGTTACCCTCAAGGACTCAGCTCTTCGTTGGTTTATGGGGTTGGGAGGAAACACCCTAACTTCTTGGGATCAGATGAAGAGAGTATTTTTGTCTAAATATCAAGAATACTAAAAAACTTGGAACATGCATGATGAAATTTTTACAATCATACAAGATGATGATCAAATGCTTGAAGATTATTTGGAAAGATTTATGTATATTTTACAAAGGTAAAAAATTAAGCTTGATCTCAACACTATTAGAACCTTGTTCATAAGAGGATTTGCTGATAATGCTAGAAATAATTTGAATCTGCTAGGAAAAGGTGATATTTCTCAGCAAAATTTTGATCAAATTTGTGAATTATGCCAGAAATTTTTAAGAAACCAGTACAGATCCGGTAGAGGAACTCGAAACAGAAATAGAAAAACTGAATCTACTGATGCTATGATTATTGGACCAGAAAATAAAATGGAAAACATGAAAATTGATATAATGAACATTGTTACCAAACAGTTAGACTCCTTAAAATTTTAGCAGAAACTCATGAAGGAACAAGGGTCATTATGTATTTTCTGTCGTAAATGTAGAGACAAGCATCCCCCTAAAGAATGTCCTCTCAATTTGAAAGAAACTAATAAGTGTGCTATTTGTGTAGAAGACCATATCACAGAAAAATGTCCCTCTATACCAGGACTTAAAGCTGTATTTACAGGGGGATAGCCTAAAGCTAAATACTTGAATGCTATGGAAGCGAGAAGGAATTGGCCTTAGGTAGGTACAGGTATGGCTGCTGAATTTTCTCCACACTATTTTGGTTGTAATTCACATGCATATTATTATCCTAACTCTCATCAGCAGTGGAAGTATGGGAATCAATATCAGCACGGGAAACCTTCTCAACCATGGAAACAAGGTTGGAAAGGGCCGACTCATTTTCCATATTCCCACCAACCACCTATGCAGTCATATCCATCTATGCATGCACCTTATACAATGCCTCAACTTCCGAGTCAGTCCACTCCACCATTTCCTTTACCTCCACCCTTTCGACCTCCTCAGTTTCCTGCTCAACCTATGCCCAATCCTAATAACAATAAAGTAGTGTAAATGATCCATATAAAAAACCCACCTTTACCATTCTAATACCAGTCTATTCCAGTTGGAGTTCATGATATTCAATTAAGATCAGGAAGGACTGTAACATCAGAAAATCAGAAGCAACCTATGGTGATCGTTGAAGAGAAAGGAGAAGAGGAAAATCTCAACCATTCTCCAAAAGTTGTCACTAAGTAGCCCTTACCCCCTGAATCCTTTCCATCTTCTTCCAACTAGCCTCCCTTCCTATAGAGGCTAGTAATGGAAAGGAGTGAGCCTATTTCTGAGACTAGTTTGGCATCTGAGCTTCAGAATATTTTCATTAAGATACCTTTGCTTCAAGCCATCAAAGAGATCCCCATTTGTACCAATATCATTAAGGAAATCTGTCTCAAGAAACCCAGGAGGAAGAGATTGGAACCCTGAACCATTCAATTCGTTGGTAGGGCAGCAGAGTTGATGACGAGATGTGTGTCTGTGGAAAAATATACTGATCCTGGAAACCCTGTTGTCTCAGTTCAGATTGGTAATGTCCTTGTCTCTAATGTTATTATAGACCTGGGGGCAGCCATTAATTTCATGACTAAGAAAACCATGGATCAACTTCAGTTATCTCATCTTTGCCCTACTCCCACTGTGCTCGAATTAGCAGATAGATATAAAATTAAGCCAGAAGGAGTATTGGACGATGTGATCATCTCATTAGATTCTTGGGAATATCCTGCTGATTTCATTGTGCTTGAGCCAAAGAACCCAGTAGGAGGACATCCCTTGATCTTGGGTCGACCATGGCTTGCTACGGCTAATGCATATATTAGATGTCGTTCTAGTGATATGTATATCTCACATGGAGATTTTAGGAAGAAAGTTACCTTATACCCCCCCTGCCAGATCCATTCAGGACCTTCAAGATACTTTATGGTTGGATCAAAACAGTGATGAGGAAACTCAGTATATTTCCCTTATCCACCATTATACTGGGTCTTCACAAGAACATGAGATTCAAGAGTTCCTGAATAATCTAGACATTATGCCTAATTATGAGCCTTTGAGCCAAATTTTCAGCCTAGATTTTCAAGATAATCATGATTCTCATTCTTCTATACCACTTCATTTGACCACTCCCTTGAGTACTCCTGAGCCTGATACCACTCTTGTTGAGATTAGCCCTGGTAAATCCTTGCATATTAGTTCAGATTTGGACTCATCTTAGCAAGAGCAGCTTGTGAATTTGTTGCAAAACCATCTTAGTGCCTTTGCTTGGGGTTATGAAGATATGAAGGGCATCCCTCCTAAAACTTGTACACATCACATCTATATTCAGGAAGGAACTTGACATGTCTGAAAACAAAGGTGAAGGAATCTAGCTCTAAGAGACATTATGAAGGAAGAAGTACAGAAACTCTTAGATGCTAGTTTTATTTATCCTATTTTTGACAGTCAATGGGTCTCTCCATTAGTACTAGTACCTAAGAAATATGAAAGATGACATATTTTTATTGATTATAGAGAATTGAATAAAGCCACTCTTAAAGATTAATTCCCTCTCCCTTTCATTGATCAGGTTCTTGATAACCTTGCAGGAAAGAAATATTTCTCCTTTTTGGATGGTTTCAATGGTTATAACCAGATATAGATTGCACCCGAAGATCAGGATAAAACTACTTTTACATGCCCATGGGGGACATTTGCTTACAAAGTGCTTCCCTTTGGTTTATGTAATTCCCTGAATACCTTTCAAAGGGCAGTCCTGGCTATATTTGCTGATCTAGAATTTGTAGAAATTTATATGGATGAATTTTCTGTGTTTGGTAATTCTTTTTAGGAAGCTCTCAAAAATTTGGAGAAAGTACTTCTTCATTGTCAGGAGGTCCATCTCGCGTTGATTGATAAGAAATGTAGATTAATGTGCAAAGCGGGAGTGGTGCTTGGCCATTTGATTTCTGACAAAAGTATCCAGGTTGATCCTGAAAAAATTAAAATAATTTTTCATCTTCCTATACCCAAAACTCAAAGGGAAGTAAGAGGTTTTTTAGGACATGTTGGTTACTATAGAAGATTCATTGAAATTTTTTCAAAGATAGCTGCTCCTCTTTTCTGACTTCTAGCTAAGGATAGTGAATTTTCTTGGTCCACGACTTGCTAACAGTATGTTGAAACATTGAAGGAAAAGTTGGTACAGACACCAGTTCTGCGAGGTCCAAACTGGTTCCTGCCTTTTCACATTTCCTCTGATGCTTTAGATCTAGCTATTAGCGTAGCTTTATGACAAGAGGAAAATAAGCAATCCTATGTTATTTATTATATTAGTAAAAAATTTTCTTCCACTGAATTGAATTATACAGTTATAGAGAAGGAGTTTTTAGTTGTGATTTTTGCAATTAATAAGTTCAGACACTATATTACAAGATATGAAGTATTTGTATATACTGATCATTTCATGATTCAATATTTGATGAACAAACCATTGACAAGCGGTAGAGTGACTAGATGGTTGCTATTGTTGCAGGAGTTTAATGTTACTATTGTTGATAGACCAGGGAAATCTAATGTTCTAGCTGATTTTCTTTCTAGATTAGATAATCACGGTGAAGTATCTCTTGTTAATGATGATTTTCCATACGAACATATTTTTTCTATGTCTACAGATTCTCTGTGGTTTTCTAACATTTCTAATTACTTGGTTACTGGAAAAACACCACCTCACTTATCCGCTTGTGAAAAGTGGAATACTATTAAGAAAAGTGTTGCATATTCCTGGATTCAAGGAGACCTCTTTTACACTGGTCTAGATTTGATTATTCGTAGATGTGTAAGAGAGGAAGAAGTGTTTGACATATAGAAATCCATTCATGATGAACCATGTGGAGGCCACTTTGTTGATAAGCGGACCGCATATAAATTATTACATGTTGGTTACTTTTGGCCTTCCTTGTTTAAGGATGTCAAACAGTATGTCAGGTGATGTGATAGATTTCAACGAATGGGCCAGCCTAATCAAACCAATGAAATGCCTTTATGCCCTCAAGTTATGATTGAGCCATTCGAAAAATGGGCTATTTATTTTATAGGGCCAATAAATCCAACTTCTTTAAGTAAAAAGCATATTTTAGTTTGTACAAATTTTGTTACAAAATGGGTAGAAGCTAAAGTTGTTTCTTTTGCTACAGAAAAAATTGTTGTTGATTTTATTTTTCTGAAATATTTACTAGATTTGGTGTGCCTAGAGAAATTGTTTCTGACAATGATCTACAATTTATTTCTAATATGGTATAGGATGTGATGGAGCAATACAAGATTCAGCACAGGAAATCCACACCGTATCATCCACAAGAAAATGGCTAGGTGGAATCTATAAACAAAGTGATCAAGTCCATTCTTACAAAGAAAATCAATATGCATCAGAAAGACTAGGCTGAAATATTACCAGAAGCTTTGTGGGCATACAGAACCACTTGGAGAAATAGCACGGGACATACACCATATGAGCTGGTATATGGAAAACAGGTTCTGCTACTGATTGAGTTCCAGATCAAAACTTTCAGAACTGTAGTTCAGTTAGGACTAGATCTCTCCAAGGCACAACAACAACGTCTTCTTCAATTAAATGAGATAGATGAATTTCGTAGAGATGCTGTTTAGCAAAACATATTAATTCAGTAGCAACGAAAAAGGTGGCATGAAAAGTCTATTCAGAAAAAGCAGTTCCAACCAGGTGATTGGATGCTCCTTTATGATTCTAGGTTTAAAACTTTTAAATCAAAGTTCCATACACGCTCGATGGGACCATATGAAGTGATTCGAGTATTTGAGAATGGAGCAGTAGAAGTCAAAACTATTGATGGACAAGATTCAATGTTCTTGGTAAATCGGCATAGATTAAAGAATTATTTAAACTGCTTGCCAAGAAAGATTTTACACAGCAAGTCCAACAACAATTTGGGATAGTAGTGGTAAACAGTAATACCAACCTTTTGAAAACATGAACTCTTCTTCTTCTCAAAATAAAAAAATTAATTTAATAAAAAAAAAAAGTAAAGAAAAAAATATTTTCCTGTAATTGTGAAAATCAGTTCGCTGACATGATTGCAAAAGGGTCAACCTGAAAACCAGCTTGCTCGTAGGAAGATCAAAAATTTCTAATAAAAATATAATTTTGATTGATCTTTAGATATGCTAGTAACCACCGAAGTAAAAGCAGGTTCAACAGAGCCAACCTTTATAAAATTGGGGTAATTAGCATGGATATTTTTTATTTCAAGTAATGCTTAATTCTTGCTGTAGTTATTTTTCTTGCACCAGTGCAGGCAGACCTTCCAGAAAATTTTCTGCCTTTCTTCATATCCCATTTCATAATGATCCCTCATTTTTCTTCCTGAAATCCCAGTATAATTTACCTTCCCATATTCTTCTAAATTTACCCTGTCCGCTTCGTAAAAATCCCACTTACCCCTGAAATTTTTTTCCCTATCCCATTTCTTTTTATTCCTTCTATGGTACTATTTGTGGAATCCCTATAATGAAATTCCTTCCCATTCTAAAAATTTCCCTTTCCCACTTCTTTGTTCCCTCGTGAATTTATTGCAGAATTTTATACACAAAGCCAAAAGGATATGCTCTGAAGAATCAAGGAAGGGCGAAGCAAAATTCCAGAATTGAGGAAACTGTCCAAAGTTTAGCCTATATTTTATTCAAATTTTCTGTTTTTTTCAGATATTATGCTTGCACCAGTGCAAGCATGTTGTCCTATATAATGATGTAAATAGATACCAGCAGAACAGCTTAATCAAACGATGCGAGCATAGCAGTGAAAGCATGCACCTCATCCGAAGCATAATATTTCTTCTTTTCAGAAGTGTACGCCATAGGAAAGTGGTCACCATAGAAGTTCTGAGAAATTCTTTCATTTAGTGATAAGTACTTATGCTATCATATCAACTAGGAGAAATATTTTCAAAGTACAGAGTTTTTAAAAGTTAAGATTCATAATTATTTTTAATGAATGCTAAAGATTTTTTTTTAATTGTGAAGGAATGTGTGAATATTTAACCATTGCTTAGACATAATTACTACTCATTCCACCATAACCTTAATGTCCTTTCACTCATATCATTACCTTACTTAGCCGTTAAAACCGCCACTACCAGTACCAATCCGACACAATTCAAAGATGCTGTGTAGCTACGGCTATTTTGGTGGAAGGAATTAGTGATGAAATAGAAGACAGCAGGTGCACCTGTTAAAGAAACTCCTCTGACACCCCCAGCACATGAACAGACCCCTGAAGAAGATAATTTGTTGTCAGTCCTTGCGGATGTAGCAAAATATGTAGAGGTTTAAGACAATACACTGTTGGCCGACTTTATTAAAGGCCAGAAAAAGAATGAAGAACCTGGTGCAGAACTGTAGTCCCCATAGAATGTTGAATCCCCACTTGCACCAATGCAAGATGAACGAGAACCAGAAGAACCAACACAGGAAATGGAAGAACCGGCAGAACAAGAAAAAGAACCGGCACGGGAAGAAGAAGAACCAGAAGAATTAGAAGAGGAGGAAGAACCAGAAGAGTTAGAAGATGAAGAAGAGATAGAAGAAGCAGAAGGAGAAGAAGAAGAACCAGAAGAGCAAGAAGACAAAGAAGATCCGGAAGAAGTGGAAGTAGAAGAAGAAGGACTAGAAGAGCAAAAAGAAGAAGAAGAACCTGAAGAGTTAGAAGAAGAAAAAGAACCGGAAGAGGAAGAAGTGTTTACTCAAACTCCGAGGGATATTGAGGTCCCCGAAGAAAATACAACCCCTGTTGAGATAGAAAAGGAAGAAGATTCGGTAGCTTCCACTACTCGGATACTTGAGCTCGAGCTTCAAGTACAGAATTTAGAGCAGCTCGTAGCCAAACCATAGGAGGAAAAAGAACAGAATAAGGAAGAGTTCACGATGGAGATCCAAAAGAAGAAAGGAGAATTCAGGGTATGGAAGTACCGTGCTTCACAATGTTTCAGACGACATAAAAAGGTAATGAAGAAATTGAAGAGCAGTAAAAAGATGAAATTTGAAACGTTGCAGACTGATGATAGTATGTTGGAGTAGGATTGAGTTGGAATGCTCAAATTTTGAAGGTTTTTTGCAAAGGTAAAAAATTTGTGTGAGGACACACAACAGCTTAGGGATGGGCGGATGTTAGCCCCCTAAATTGCTCTCTTTTTTCCATTATTTCCCTTCCTAAACCATAATCATTTACCTTTGTTTTACCCTTTTCATGCACCCTCATCTTGCACTAGTCAAAGCACGATGACATATTTTGTACAATCCTTTATTCTTCATATTTTAATTCAATTTAGCATTTATTAAATATTTATTACATGATTTCTTACTTTTAAATTATTCTTTGTAGCTTATCGATATCTCCAATGTTGTATGGTGGTTAGAATGCTTATCGTGATTGTTGATCCTAGTGTGGGATCCGGTCGTGTACCATTGCTAGCACAACAGATCTTCACGGCAGATCCGAACCCTCTCGATCATCGCCTTGACTCAAGCAGTTTCCGCCATGATAGCATGTAATCCAAAGGCAGCCAAAGATTAGATCCGTGAAGGGTGGAAGCTGAAGATTGGTTACGGCCAGTTTTGCAAAACCGTCTTATTTTGGAGACCGAACAATCTAAATTTTGTATTTTGTTATGAAGCATTTGAACGATCCGTTTCGACCTTCGGCCAACAGAGCTATATAATGTAATTTGTAAATAGGACTTAGGGAGCGAAAGTCTTAGAGAACAAAGAAGAACAGAGAGGCGATAGCAGGTTATTTTGTTATCGCCCGAATCTGGGTTGAACATGTATTCATGCATGTATTTTCCTTAGTGATCTAATAAAGAGGAATTTCACCTTGGTTTCATGAATTGTGTTTTTATGGTTTGGATGATTAATTAAATTAAGTGATGAATATCATTTTCGCTTAAGAGGGAAACGTGTTGGTTGGCTAGGGCCTAGCCAACCCAGCACATTTACCCCATTCTCTTTTCCTTGTAATTTATGTTTTATTGTCAGAGTGTGATTTAGCTTTTAGCGCATAAATTCCTGCCTGTGTGAAAATGGATCCGTTGTGTGAAGAAAACAGAATTTATTTTCCTGCAAACTTACTTTCCTACACTAGATTTCGGATTGGCTTTCCCCGCTTGGTCCAAGCAGGAGAAATCATCCTGCACTAGTGCACGTTGGTGTGACATTTCTTTTCCGTAATTTTGGTTGATTGGCTTTCCTTGCTTGGTCCAAGCAGGAGAAATACACCTGCACCAGCGCACGTTGGTGTGTTACAGCAAGTCTTCATTTACTTTCCGCAACTTTCTTTCATTGAATGATTACGGCAGGATAGATGTTTATGTTTATGTATTTCTGCACTTCGTTAAATTCAGAAACATTTACTTTTCATATATGAAATCTGGTTTTACAGCAAAGTAGCACTTGTGATAGGTAAACAATCATTTCAAGAATTAAAAGCTAAGTGCAGGAAGCTCTGATTTGGTGCAAGAAATATCTTCTTGTCACAGGATCTGAGTTCCCTAAACCTTGAACAATTCGAGCCCTTGCATGAATTAGAAAAACCTTCAGTAAAGACACAGTTTATACCTTCTACATAAAACTCTGATCCTGCACTAGTGTAGGACAGATTAATGTAAGAAGGAAATCTCTAAGGAAGCATATTTAAGGGCCCATATAATGAGACTACTAAAGTGCCTCTACTAAAGGAAAACACACTCTTAGTAGTTAAGCATAATCGGCTAGAGTGATTTCCTTTTTATCTTTGATCTCCTTTTCGGAAATGCATTCTTTCTTGTTTCAATCTTAGATTATTTTGATGATTCAAGTTATCTTTTTCTTGTCTTGATTTGATTCTGTAATATTTCCTTCAAAGAAAGTAGGGATTTATATTAGAAATAATCATACCATCTTTGGCATTTCCTGTGCTTCGTCTCTAAGTTTACGAATCCCCTGGGTTGACAATTAAGTGTTGAGGAGTTTGCGTAAGTGTAATTCCTGTACCCAACAAGCCCTGTGTTATTGGAGAAATTTTCGAATTATTAGAAGACTCTATATATGTAATAGGAGCAGTGTCTCCCCTACATGTCTCAATTATATCATACAAACCATGAATAAGCCTAATGGAATGTCCAACATCCACTAGTGATTTAACATCCTTGACATAATAAAAATCAGTGTTTTGGTCTTCAAGCATGCTCTGATCAGAAGTATGATGCCTTATTCCAGTATCTAGTATAGGCTGAGTAGAAGGATCATCCCCAGTTATTAGTCCAACATGGTTGTCCAATCTCTTAAGAACATCATCTGCAAAATCCACAAAATTGGAGACCACATAGGTGTCTCCTATCCCATTGGCTATATATTCTCAATATTTAGACATTGAAGATATCTTTGCTTGGGACATGAATTTAATATTTTCATGTGGATTAGAATTCACCACATTTTCATTAATGGAAGTCAAATTTATCTCAAAAATAGGGTTAGAAATAGAGTTAGTATGGTTAGTCACTAAATGTAGCATCAACAGAGGAGTTATCAACAATAAAAAGTGGGTCAACTATTAATAGATATTATTTCATCTTCTTTGTCTGTTATGTCAACAATTTTCATACCTAGACTGTCTTGAACCAAAGTGTTCCCAATAGTTTGTATGTAATCAATACTCCCAACTTCAACTTGCTGAAAATTGACCCATGCACTCTTGTCAATATCAACATCTACAAATGCTAAATTTTCATTTCTAATATTCAGTTCAACACTCATAAGAAGACTCTAAGCTACAATAGTTGCAATGTCAATTGCCAATTCATTACTAAAATTAAATTCCAACTCAGATGATAGAACTTCATGAACTTTAATAGGTATACATTATTTATAAAAAAGAAAACTCTTGTCATTCTCAACATCTCCAACACTCTTGTCACCATCATAGTTTTGTACCCTTCGAACCTGAGTTTCATAAAGCGATGAAATATCACTATAAAATAAGAAGCCAAGCATAATTTCAAACCATCAATTAGCCAACGAGATGGAATAAAGGAATGTTTAGCTTCCATCCATTATTAGTTTAAACAGGTTGCAATTGGAAAATTGGTATGATCATAAGCTACAAAGAAAAATCTTAAGATCATCTTAACCAAGGGATTATTTTGGACAGTCACATATTTCCACAAATGGAGATCTTTTGATGGAAAGTAAGTATCACACAATACTAATGGATATCATGATCAAGTTTATATATCAGAAAAGCCTCAGAGTAATGACTTCCTTAAAAAAAAAATTCATGGTAACCTAGAATTTTTAGAAAGTGTGGAGGAATAGAAACAACTGTAAGACAATAAATATCCCAAAAATAATTGTGGCTTCATTTAAAAGGTTTGCAATATCAACACCATCAAGTATATACTATGTGAAATTGATTTATGAAGGTATTCACTGTTATATCGAAATTGGTGATATGAAGGGGAACATAGATTAAGTCTGGAATTCTTCTAGTGAGAATGGTGGTTTCAATTCAAATGTAGATCAGGGATATTTATTAGGGTAAAATTTCTCAAGAACCATAATTTCTCATAGGTTTTGAATGTGCTGCTTCAACACTATCAAAACTGGCCTCCGAATAGTTTTTCTCTCTTGACGTTTTAAAGATATATTACAGATTCATAATTCTCTTTGGAAGTATTCTCTACAGAATGTTAGTGTAGATATAATGGCAATTGAAAGGCATTATGGTAGGCTTTCTACCCACCCAATAATCTTTGAACATCTTGTCCTTTCTCTCGAATTATTGTGTAGTCTGTTCAATTATGGATAGTGTATACATTAAAGAGTTTCATAAGCTTGTGTGTCATCGTGAGGAGTTGATACAAGACAACAGTTCATTGATTGAGTGGGCTGGACCTAATAAACCTATGAAAATTTATAAAAGAGTGGCAAGCTAATTCCCCACCCACTAATCTTGTATGATGGGTCAAGCAACATCTGGTTCTCTCTGAAATTTCTATGAAATCTCTTCAATTGTGGATAATGCAACATTCAATAGCTTCGTAAGGTTATGCATCCCCATGAGGGGATGATACATGGCAATAGAAGTGCTTCGATCACATTCTTTTCTAAATTCACATAGATTTAGCAACCCTAATCTACTTAGTCAGCCAAGAAATTTCAGTGATATAATAGCAGCAGCTTGATTCTTTGGAAAAATAATCCAAAAGGGTATCGTATTTTAAACTTATTCTATGCATGGACTCTCTAGAAATACCTTCTAATCATAGGGACACCATGAAATCTCCTCATTCAGTTTTAAAGAAGGAAGAAATAGTCCACAAGCTAGCAGACCCGATAGAAATTTAAGGAAAAAATTCCCCTCAATTAGTTGAGGGGCTCGAAGAAGAGTAGTGGGAGAATAAAGAAGAATACATCTTTCTCTTTCTTTAAATTACAACCTAGTTCTTCATCTATCACAACCCCTCTCCTTTTAGTTGAGCACATATCACACCCTCTCCTTTTAGTCAAGCATATATTTTTTTAACACAACGCCTCCCTTAAATAAGATAGCTTGGATTTTTGTCTTGGCACTTGTTATCGATCTCCTTATTAAAAAACTGCTTCTCCTAGACATGGAACTTCTAGCATCTATATCAATATCTGATGCTACGACTTGGTATTTGGATGTGCCCTGCCCTGAATCCCTCTTAATCGATATGTAGTGAAGCCACAACGAATGGTATAGTCACCAACAAGACCTGATAAGTTCAAATGACATTAACATGTAAGTTATATCTTAAAATTTACATAGATAAGAATCCTCAGCTCATTTAGACCATGAAAGAATAATAAATTTCTAAATCTTGAAGGAAACTTATATATGGAAGTCCCATTTATATTAGAATCCAATGAGATTATCCCAAATATTGTATCTTAATCAAGGGATTCTTTTGGATAGTCACAGATTACCACAATTGGAGATCCTTTAATGGAAAAGAAGTATCACACAATACTAATTGATATCATGATAAATTTTATATATCACAAAAGCCTTAGAGTAATGACTTCCTTAAAATTTAAAAATATTGTTTCGTGGTAACTTATAATTTTTAGAAGGTGTTGAGGGATAGAAACAGTAATAAGAATAAATATTCCATCCAGAATTGTGGCTTCATTTAAGAGGTTTGCAATATCAACACCATTAAGTATAGCCTATGTGAAATTTATTTATGAAGGTATTCACTGTTATATTAGAACTGGTGATATGAAGAGGAACATAGATCAAGTCTGGAATTTTTCGAGTGAGAATGTTGGTTTCAATTCAAATGCGGTATAGGGATATTTGGTAGGGTAAAATTTCTCACGAACCATATTTTCTCATAGGTTTTGAATGTGATGCTTCAACATTATCAAAACTGGCCTCCGAACAATTTTTCTCTCTTTACCTTTTAAACATATATTAGGACTTCATAATTTTCTTTGCAAGTATTCTCTACAAGATGTAAGTGTAGATAAAATAATAATTAAAAGGTGTTATGGCATGCTCTCTACCCACTTGATAATATTTTATAATGGACCATGAAACATCTAGTCCTCTCTCTAGATTTTTTTTGTAGTCTGTTCGATGTTAGATAGTGTATACATTAAATAGTTTCATAATGTGGAGTGTCACCATGAGGAGATGATACAAGACAACAAGTCAGTAACTAAGTGGAGTGGACCTGATCAACCTACGAAAATTTATAAGAGAGTGGCAGGCTAATTCCCAACCCACTAATCTTGTATGCTGGGTCAAGAAATAGCTGGTTCTCTCTGAAATTTCTATGTAATCTCTTCAATTATGGATAGTGCAACATTCAAGAGCTTCGTCAGGTGATGCATTCCCATAAGAAGATGATACAGGGAAAAAAAGTGCTCTGATCACATTCTCTTCTAAATTCACATAGATTTAACAAGCCCAATCTGCTTAGTGAGCCAGGAAATTTTAGTGATCTAATAGCAGTAGCTTGACCCTTTGGGAAAGGAATGCCAAAGGGTACCGTATTTTACACGTATTTTGTGCATAGAATCTATATAAATACCTTCTAATTGTAGGGACATGATGAACTCTCCTCAGCCATATTTAAAGAAGGAAAAAATAGTCCACAAGATGAGAGACCCCGTGGATATTGAAGAACAAATTTCCCCTCAATCAGTTGAGGGGCTAAAATAAGAGTAGTGGAAAAATCAAGCACCATACATCTTACTGTTGCTTTAAATAAGAACCTAGTTATTCGTCCATCAAATCCCTTCTCCTTTAAGTTGAGCATATATTAGACCCTCTCCTTTTAGTTGAGCATTTAATTTTTTAACACAAAATGTCCATTAAATAATATATCTTGTCTTTTTGACTTGGCACTGGGTATCGATCTCCTTCCTAGCTGATTTCTTCACTTGGAAGTGGAACTACTAGCATTTATATCTATATCTGATGCTACGAGTCAGTCTTTGGATATGCCCTACAATGCCTCCCTCCCTATCGATACGTAGTAAAGCAACAACGAATGGGATAGTCACTAGCTAGACCTGCTAAGTGAAAATTACACTAACATGTAAGTTATATCTTACAATTTACATAAGTAAGAACCCAAAGATGGTTTTACTACAAGAAAAGGACCTTCTAGAGGATGTTTTTGAGTAACCCCTTACAAAAATACCCCAGACATCTGTTCGTAGCGGAGGTTACTAGAGGAGGTTGGCGGGTGGAGGTTTTTGTGGATGTTTTTCGTCCGGTGTGCTTATCATCCTAACCCACACTGGTACATTCAACTAGAAAAAGCACCGGTGCGCAAAAAGCATTAGCACACCAAACATTGTGCACTCCATAAAAACCCACACCAGTGCGTATTATTACTGTAACACACTAATGATTTACAAATATTTTTCACAAGTGTGTCCAAAAACCCCACGCCAAAGTTGAAACTGCCCGATGCAAACTTAAGAAATTGCATTGGTGCACCTATAAAAACCCATGCACCGGAACAGGGTAAATAAAAAAAATTACAGACAAGAAACCACTTTTTTCACTTTTCAGTGCTCCAGAGCTCTCAAGCACTTGTTCAAGTTATCCTTGTCTGAGCCCCCCTGACATTGGTGCTCCCATTGCACCCATTGGATGCACTACTTCTTTGCATTGTCCACCAATCCACATTTTGAATTTTTAAAAATGGTGGGAAAATTTTCTTTTGAAAGCCAATATGCCTCCTCGATGGCCAAATGTATTGGTATTTTTCTTGTTTTTCCATAATTAAGCCCTTTAGTGGATTAGAATTGTAAGTTAAGTTAAAATTAACCGTTAAAAAAAAAAAATTCCCGCGCGGTGCGCTCGAGCCGTTCAGCTCGCACTGGTTCGCAATGCTGCTTGTAAATTTACAAGTCACACCACAACTAGTGCTTAAGGTATCTGTACTGGTTCCGAGGTGGTACCGAAAGGCACACCATGAAATTTTAAAATTTAAAAAAGGTGCGGAGCGGTTGGTTACCCAGCCACACCGTTGACCCTGTATAATAATGGAAATGCGGTGCGTTGACTTAAATATCTGCTCCAGGGCAAGTATTTTTGTCAACGCACCGCATTCTAGAATTTTGACATGATAAACGGTGTGGCTTGGTAAAAGACCGCACCGTTAACTAAGTAATGATGTCAGGACGACGGTGCATTGACCAAACCATACGCCCTGGGGTGTATAGTTTGGTCAACGCACTGGCCTTTGACACTAGTCCATAGTCTACGGGGTGGTCTGTTATACCACTACACCGTTGACTTATGAACAGTGACAGGAAGGTGGTGCGCTGAAAATTTTCATGTGTACTGCCTTCAGTGCACTGGAAATTTGCTGGTGCACCACCTCCGATGCATGAAAAAAAAGGACGCACTATTACTGGTGCATGCCTATTTTTTGTGGCGCACTGACTTTTTTTTTTTTTTTTTTGAAATATGTATATTCCTAAATACATGTCTCATTTAATAAAATTGTATTTATATTTCAATCATTTAGAGACGTGAAAGGAGATAACAGAGGGAACAACATCAACAACAAGCTGACTAGTATAACATGGTTCGTGAGTGGGAGGCACAAGAGAGGGACAAAGATGCGTTAACTCACACTATTACAAGAGCTACCGAGGGGCTCCTAAGGTAGGTAGGCCTCCTCAAGTTCTATGAGGAGGCTACTTCCCTAAAGGGCCATGGTATTTTTTTTGCAACATCTTATCTGCAGGTGGAATGCTCACCTATAAAATTTTTGGTTTGGTCCTAACCAGTGGTACGTGCCCATTGAGGAGGACATTTATTTCATTACTACGCTATCGAGGAGAGGGGTGGATTTTCCCTCGTTCCTAGATGTTCCAGTTGGATATGCAACAAGGAGTGAGTTGGTGTACTCCCAGAGATACATTAGCACATATATACTATCTTCTTCATATTTTCAGGTCTCCAGAGGGCAGTTACGTATCACTGCATTTGGTAGTGAGGCGGTGAGGTGCCTCTCACTTCCGATTTCAATAATTTCACACAACACCAGTGATGGGAAACACATTAGTTTCCTTCTTCTATATTATGTTGATTCTTTAGTACAAGAGCCACGACTTGTCAAGTGGTCTGCTATGTTTTTGCGGTAGTTCTGTATAGCCTTAGATAAATGCCTTGCTCAGGCATAAGGGAGGGACAACTTCCCTTTTGCTTCAAAACTATTTTGTTCATTTTTTGAGAGGTTTCCAGAGATGAGGCCTAATTTTATTCTACAACCTCGTAGGTTGATGTTGCATGCACAGATGCACATGTGGGGACAGACGATTTCTAAGATGGGCGAGACTGAGTTTTCCGAGAGGATATCGCATGATGCACTAGAGTTTCTGGCCAGTGTTGACGATCATCCATTCATTATGGTGCCCTATCCTTATGCTGGTTTGGATTGGCGAGGGTGCACCAACATCCTCTTCATAGATGATGAGCCACCAAATGATAGAGGTAATATTATTATTTTATTTAAATTAATTCTAGCATGTTCTTTAACTTTTTTATATGATATTATGTAATGAAATTGTCTAATTATTGTTGTGTACTTGTAGATATTTTGGAGACATTGGGTATTTTGGGTCTTTTGGTCGAGACATAGCACGTGATCGATAGTCCGCGAGCAGCGACGCATCATCTGATGATCACAATCAGGGGAGTGATCATCATTCACCTTGCGTCGCAGCAGATGCGCAACCTCCACTAGCATCGAGCAACAATCATCATAGAGAGTAGGTAGGCCCATCGGCCATGTCCAGTTAGCAGCCTGTGACATCCAACAATACTCATGACCATGAGCGGGCTGGACCATCGAGCATGTCGATTCATCACAATGAGCACCCGACAGTTCATCCTGATCAACATGAGGCACCAGTACCAGATCAACAGGCACATGATGATCAACATGTATTTGAGCTTGTCGAGGCTACACCATTAACTGAGAAGGCCTCAACTAGTACTCCTATTGATGATGTACCACCAACTGATATATGAATTCTATATTATAGTTGTATATTTTTGACATTATTCAGTTATATATATATATATATATATATATATATGGTCCATGTATTTTATATTCATGCTGCAGTTGTACTTAATTTACATGATGGTGATCAACGTGATGTGTATATTGTTAGGTCATGTTAGATATGTTCATTTAATGTGCAACTTGCAGTTAGATGTGTATGTGATAGCAGTTATTTCACATGAGATTTATATTTGATGTTTGTGTTGTGATGATGTTATATAATACTAATTGTGTTTTGTTAGATGATCATGGTCATGATGATAGTGAATTTGAATGTGTTTTTTAGTCAAATATGATGTTTGTTTGATGGTTATCATGATCGTGATGTTTATTAATTAATTTAATATTAAATTATCATGATATTGTAAAGTTGTAATATTTGTAATTCTAATTGTATGTAAAATTCTAAAATTGCATTTGTATTTGTATTAATTGTAACTGTATGTAAAATATTTGTAAAATTTTAATTGTAATTGTAATATTTAATTTATTGCGAAATGATTGTAATTGTAATTTTAATTGTAATTGTATATATGTAAAATTGTAAAATTGTAATTCTAATTCTAATTCTAATTCTCTGTAAAATATTTGTAAAATTTTAATTGTATTACTGTGGATTAATTATAATTGTAATTGTAATTGTATGTAAACTTCTAAAATTTTAATTGTAATTGTATGTGAAATTGTAAAATTGTAATTCTAATTGTAATTGTAATTCTAATTGTATTAATGTGAAAATTTTAATTTTATTAATGTGAAATGATTTTATTAAAATTATAAATTTGTAAATTTGTAAGATTTTAAATAATTGTAAAATAATAAATCTAGACTAATATGAATTATTGTAACATAATAAAGTTTAAAAAATATAGCAAATAAATTCTTGTGCTTTAGAATTATCATTATTTTATTATGATCTTACATACAAAAAAAAAAAACTTTATACAGTACGTCATTGTTTTTGAGATCAACATAATTGCAAATTATCAAGTGAAATATTGATTTAACATTAACACAATGCAAATTACCAGTTAATTCAAAATATATATTAGAATGTTTCGAAAAAACCATCTTAAAAAGTATAAATATTGATGAAATAACACATACACCATATCACTCTTGGTTCTCATGATCCCCTCATTGTCTTCCATCTCGCATGGCATTATAACACTATTGTTCTCAAAAATATGTTTTGATCTAGGTCATGTTTGAATATGAACCACCAATCCCTATCCAACACATCTAAGTAAAAAAACGCGTGGTTGCATTGTTTGGGGAAAACATAGGGCTCCTTAACTTCATCCCGCATCTTTCTAGAGTTGATACATATTAGCCTACTATCGCGATCTTCCTTTACATTATTCGGATCAAAGGTGTCCCACCACTTGCACCTAAAAATAACACATTGGAAAGAAGAGAAATCCACTTCAATGATTTCTTGTATCTTTTCGATGTAACCTAATGTGCCTCATACTAGGTTTTGATCACAGTGGCTAGATTGACTAGATTGATCGAACTCAACTTCCACTCAGCCATCTTGTGTGATGTTTCCAGTATTGGCATTTTATGTGCGAAAATGGTGTCCATATTCCCACATATATGGAAATAACTGCACCTATTATAAAAAGGTTAAAAAAATCATAGTGTCATGTGTCTTATAATAACCCAACAGCTAAAATATGAAATATAGATGTCTTATAAGTTTCAAATATACATATAAATTAAATATATTATTATGGAGTTGCTGCACCTAATCCCTACGTTTAGTGCATCCTCTTCAACATGTGGGTAACGACCGGTTGCACCGTATTTCTCTCTGACTTGGTCAGTAACCTAACTGTTGGGGCATATTTTTGGAATATTTTCTTTTAAATGATTAGGATAAGGCACAGTTCTACCATTCAACCATCTGAATTTTTTCTTGTCACTATCCCATTTCATCCTCTTTTGTTCGTACAATGCGGCCCACGGTTGGGTTGCTTCAAAATTGTAAAGAATGAAGTTATTGATTGCCTCAATTTCTGCATTTGTTGATGAAATCAAACCAACATTATATAGTACATAGAGATCAAAATATACATTATATCGAAGTTCAACATGAATATTTACTTTGTATAAATTTGAAAAATTGTAAGTTGCTTACTCTTTATCAAGCACCTTTTTCAACTCGTTTGGAGCAACTCCCCTTCTCTTTTGTCTTCATCCTTTTCATCATCCCAAATCACCGCACCTGGTCTATTGTCGATCTGCTTGATGTATTCACTGGCATAATAGAAAGACTCATACGATATGTACCCCTCTGCCATAGACCCCTTGGGTTTTTCCCTTTGTCGAACAAAACCTTTCAATTTCTTCATGTAACTCTCTAAGAAGAACATCTAACGACCAAAAACCACCCCAACTAATTCAACCTCATCTACTAGGTGGATTAGAAGATGAACCCGCAAGTCCATGAAACTCGTTAGCAATTCCTTCTCAAACATACAAATAATATCAACTATCTCTTGACACCATTGTGGAATTCTAGCCACATGAGTCTCCTTTGACATGACCCAATGTACAAATGCAGATAATTTATGTATGGCATGTCCTAGGTCTTGAGGGAATTCTTGTTTCACACACCCACACATGAACAAAGGATAATGACACTGCAGAGTTATAAACACTTGGAATAATATAAAAAATCAGTTATGTTTTATGATCCCTGCATGGGATAAATTTTATTAATATAACAAGTAATAAAATCATGCCTTTGACATTATATGTACTTTTAGAAGATTCAAATGGTCATGTGATTTCAACCCCGACAAATGGTCATCCATGGTGAAGCAGTGCCATAATGAAGACTTGTATGAAGATGGCACCCTCACACCCATTATAGCTTCCTTTGCCAAAGAAACATCATTTTTTTTTAAATCCATGGGACATCACCTTCTTTGAAATACCATGAATTAGAGGGACCAACGCCTGCCTCTAATCCCGTACTTTCTAATTGTCTTGGCCAATGTTTACTTTTAGTTTTTGAAGTAATAAGGTCTTTCCTAACAGCAAATGTGTCACTTTGTTTCGATGATATGTTTCTCCATAAAGAAGATGAAACATTTTTAAATATATGCATGGGATCTAATAAGTGGGTAGCCTTAAGATGCTCCTAATACGGGAGGTTATAAAAGACATATTTCCTTTTCATCCCAATGGGAAATTTCTCAACATAGATGACGAAGAATGTTGGATCATCAAACATAGGTTCCCCATTTTAATCGAACATTTCTATGAACTCCTCCGTCTCTCTCTCATATGCTCTAAGCCATTCAACTGGTGTTGTTATTGGAGGATTTTGGGTTCTCTCTTGTTTACCATTGAAAGCAGATGTTGCTCTTCTGTAAGGGTGTTATTCTGGGAGGAATACCATGGATCAATCATACACTAGCTTTCGTAGTTCCTTGGACCATCTAGCTTTTAGAGAAGGTACACAACATTTAGATCCAAAATACCCTTTTGTTACAAGACTTGCGAGATTATTTTATACAATTAGTATGCATGGAATGTTAAATAATATCATGAAGATCAGGATAATTACAACAAATTAAATAACTAATATGTAAACGAATATTGTTACGTATATAAACAAATTAATAAATTAAACATGTAATTTACTAAAGCAAACTCCTAAGCATGGATAATCATGTTTCATTCAAGCACATATGCCATACAATGTAAAATGCCTCTTTGCTGCGATTGGGCTTGATACATCGCATACATTTTACTTATCCCATAATTCCTTCAATTCATCTACAAGTTTTTGTAAGTAGACATCCATATTATTCACTTATCTTCTACCAGGGACTATGAGAGCCAACATAAGATGTTCATTCTTCATAGACAACCATGGGGGGATATTGTTATTGTTCACTAATACAGGCCAAACAGAATAGTTGGTGTTCTGGAGGGAATATGGGTTGATGCCATCCATGGCTATGCTGAGTCTTAGACTTCATAATTCATCCTTGAATTTTTGGGCCATGTATGCTTTATATGCTTCATCGTTATTGAATCAGTTAGGATTCGCATAACTCCCAACTCACTTATGTGTGAGGCATGCCATCCCTGCAACATAGATAATTCTTTGCAACGAAAGAGCCTTTGAATCCATGGTATTATAGGCATGTGCTTCAATATCATAAAAGGAGGACCAGTACGAGATTTACTCTTCTTTTTTTATCATACCCGTCATGCCCACATTTTGGACACATCTCTTTGTTTGCATATTCTCCTATATATAGAATGCAATCATTTGGACATGCATGACATGATATGTACTCAACACCCGACATTTTCAACCATTTATTTGCCTCTTTGCAGCTACCCGGCAAGACATTATCACTCGAAAGAACCTTATCTTTGAATAACCTGTAGTTAGTGATCATGGAGAAATATATTAATAAATGTACATTAATGCCAATATAATTATTAAAGTTCATAAAATTTTCCATTTTTAATGTTCGTTGTGTACTGATTATATTTCTCAAATTTATATAAGGGAGGAATTTATGGTAACTTACCTCAAAATTTCCGAGAAACATGCATTCAACAAGCCAAAATTTTCTTTCAAGTTGTATAGTAACATCTTTTTCCCCAACTGGGTAGACTTTGACTTACCACCATGTCCAAAGAGAGGGGTGGTGGAATCAAATTTAAGGCTTTCGAAAAAGGTGTCATCGATATGAGAATCATCCCCTAGCTAATCATCATTTTGGAATGAATCTAACAACATTGTCTCTATGGCAATTGTGTCCCTTAAGTAATCATCTATACCAACCTCTTTTTGATTGCCTCCATTGCCAGCGTGTGAAGAACAACTATTGTTGTAGTCATTCCTAATTGGTGAATCTGGACGTAGCGGGAATTAAATCGGTGGTTGATTCAACCATTCTTGATATCATTCCTCTCAGATTTTTCTCTTAATTTAGTCTTCTCTTGATTTGAAATTTTCATGGGGTGCAAAAAAATATGGTAGGTAGGTCGCTCATCATCACTAGAATCCTAATAATTTAAAAATATATATGTTTGAACATGATTAGTACAAAAAATATGATATCAATTAGTAATCACATTGAAAATATTGCATGATTAATTGGTCTCACGTTCAAAATAATTACATTAATAATATACCAAATGATTATAATTATTACCATCATTGTCCAAGGATTGTGGCTAGAAGAGACAATATTGTTACAGTTGGCAGGGTGAAGCGGCTGTCCATTTCAATCTACCAAATGTGCCTTGCGGTATGCTGCTCCTGATAAGAGCTTCTAACGTTTTGGAGTTGTTTGAATATTTTGTGCATTTGAACTCGATTCTGAATCTGCATGAACATACAAATTTTTATACATTATAAATTTCATTAAGTTGTGCATGATTGACATGGATAAAAAACATAAATTCAATTAGATAATGAAAATATAAATTAAATCTGAAGTAAATATTACGTCTCATGATGGATAGGGGGAACTCCACAATGGTCTTTGAGAAATATTATGGAACAAGTTGGATTTGGAATAATTTTCCATTCGATATAATTATGATATTTTCTCCATGCATTTGAGCAAAATCAACACTAAATTTTGGTGCACACACCTAAAAGTAATTTCAGTGCCTTAGAAATGGACTTCTTGTTATCGGTGCTAATGTACAGATCACTGCACCGCTGCATTTTAGTTACGGCACATTGGTGCCGTGTTATTAACTAACGCCCCAATGCGGTGCTAGTAAGTGATGCATCGGTGACAAATAACCGCAAATAAAAAAAGCGCAACTATATTTTCTTAAAGTGAAAAAAAAAGTGGTAATTTTAAAAATGGGTGGAAAAATATTTTCGAAAAACTAATTTCATAATACAATTCTTTAAATACTAAAAACTTTTCATTATTTCACTATTTTTGCAAAAAAATTCAGCCAGAGAATTGCAAGAGATATACCTAGAGGAAGAGAGCATGAGAGGACCATGGAGCAGTGAAATACGTTCGAAAAAAAGTATTCATACAATCAGAATTCCAAAACTCTGGTGATTCAAACCCTCTAACATAGAATTTCAAAGGATCTCGTGATTAAAGTTTATTGTTTTTTTACATTTTCTGCATTTTTTTTACGGAGTAGGAAAAAAATTTCAATTTTTTTTTCATTTTCAAAAACAAAATATAAAAAAATCCATTTTTACCCTAAACCCTACATTATTTTTGTTTCTGCCCTTTTTTCTCCATGTTTATGTGATTTTAGAATTAGGGCTTTTAATTTTAGATTTATATGGTTTGTATTGCTATATATATTCCTAATACATGCAACCCACAGGACGACTTGCATAGTCGGATCCCAATCCATGTCGGCCCTTGCTTGAATTTAAAAAAAAAAAAAAAAAATTATCCGTGCACCCAGTGTAACCTAGCGCACCGGTGCGTTATTTCATTATGGTGCACTGCGCTCGTGTTGTTTCGCAAAAAAAAAAAAATATTGTGTTAATCAGTGCAACGCACCGCACCAGGTCTGCTAGTTGACAGATAGCACCGTATGGTGGTTCCTTGTTTGCGCATTGCATTTATGCTACAAAAACTAACACTACATGATTTTTATTATTTTTTCTATGTTAATCGGTGCGATGGTTAACATGTAATGCACCGGTGCCCCTTGTTGACACAAAGCACTGTACAGTGTATTATACTATTTTGGCAGTGCGTTTATAAGACCACTATGCACCGATGTCAGTGCATATAGCATGAATGGCACATCGGTTTCTTGAGATTTTTTTTTTATCTGAAAAGTTGACAATTTATTTATAAAATATATTAATGAATGATATGTTATATGTTTCATATTGATAAAGAAATGGCTGACAAGATATATAAAGTAACAAAAATACTGATAACACGTCAAGAAAAGAAAAAAAGGCAAGTTATTTGTAAATTCTTTACAAAAAATATTATTTTTCAACTACACGTAACTTTAACTAATATGTATTGTTTAATGTGTATCATGCAGAGCCATAAAGTGACGAAGCTCGATAATATTATTTTTGATCTAGGACCAGAAGAGCGTAAAATCTTGATGGAAAAATTGCAAAAGGATGAATCAGGTGAATGAAAAAAATACTATCGATCCAATATGAGTTTATTTTTTTAATTTTCATTAATAATATACTTAAAATTATTAGATAACATGTGTTAAAAAATATATTAATTCACATCTGTTTAATGTTCTACAGGGACCAACAACTCAAAAAAGGAATGTTGTTCTAAGAAGAGAAAAAAAAATAGAACATGCAAATGAAAATGAATTGCTCCTTAGCTCATCTGGAGTGGTGCTAGAGGTTAATGAAAGAGGGAAAAAATTTTACAAAATTTTGAGGGATCTAGTGGTGTTGGGTACCAAATCTGTATATTTTTCTCTCCCATTTTTGCCCACCTTTCTATCTCCTTGCATCATTAATTTTTCTAAAATACATGAGGTAAACCCCTTCCCACTATCTTACATGGAATATTTGATTAATGAAGTAATAGTCATGGAGGTTTTACCTTTACAAGAATTAACTCCAATATATTGATAGATTTGGTAAAAGCAAAGGGATTACAACTGTGAACCACGGAGAAGCTCCTAATTTCCAGCGTTATCTCAACTTGCTGCTACAGCGCAACAGAATCCATCTTAACCCAGCGCTATTTTAGGTTTTTCATGGTTTCCTTTTGGCAACTAGGTTGTCATTGTAACAGATGTATAATTGTAGATATTTAGTTGTTAGGTAAAATCTATGATTTCCGGAACATTTTTATAAAGGAGGGTCTTCGGGCTGTGAATCAGGGTTAAGCAAGAAGAGACAGATTTTGTAACAGAAGCATTTTTCAATTAATTGAATGCACACTGATTTGTTGTCCCACTTTTAAGCTGTGAGTTTGCTGCAACCCTGATCAGAGAATTGGGCCCACTCTTCTCATAAGGTGTTGCATTATATTTCTTTTGTTGATTTCATATTTCGGTTTCATTTTGTAACTATTGTTCCAGTGTAATTCTGTAAATGTTGTGAATACTTTTTTAATTCTGTAATCATTCTTAAATTGTTGTTACAGTAGTTTCTTGTTTCCATTAGTTAAAGCCTTTGATTCAATAGTAGGTTATGCCATTGCTCTTGCATATACTGTGTGTGTTAGTCTTGAAATAGATAATGCACTTGGGTTGATAATTTATGTGGAAAAAGAGTTTGATTACCCTATTATGTGGAAGGAGGGTACTTGCTTACCCTACTTCAAGTCCTGAACTTGATTACTTGATTACTTGAAGTAGGGTTTGATTACATTATTTATGTGGAAGGAGGGTACTTGATTACTCTACTTCAGGTCCTGAAATTTGATTTTCTTTTAGTTTATTTGATTTTTTGTTCGAACGTACTCTCTTGTCTCAGGGAGGAAGCTATCCGTCCTCCTCCAGGTCCTGAGTGATTTTTTTATTTTAATGAATTCTTTCCACCAATGTATGAACAAAGATCTAAATAAGAGGGGCAGAGGAAGAAAACCAAAGAAGGGAAGGGATCTGGGAAGGAAGACATATATCTAGGAGATCATCACGAAGGCTGAATCTGAAGCATCTTCTCGTGCTATTATTAGGGTAAGGGTGCAAACGAAGTCCGAAGGGCAGTTGGTTGAGCAGCCAATGCCATCCATGGTATGACAGGAAACCCTTTTGACAATGGAAAGAAGACTAAATAAAGTATCGATGGATGTGATATCCCTAATGTCAGCAGAGGGGGAAGAAATAGCAAGCTGAGGGTTGGAAGAATTGAGCAATTCTAATTGGGAAGAGGCACCTCGAAAAGGGTTATCATCACCAGGAGACCAAGGGAGTGCTTTGAAGCCCCCTGTAGTTTAATTAAGCAATTCCAATTTGGAAAGAGAATTCCTAAAGGATTTTGTGTCGCCATGAGACAAGTAGAGTGCTGTGAAACCTCCTATAATTGAATCACCCCAAGTACCAGTCGCAAAACTAGTCGAAATCCCCGGTGAATATTGGAGGATATTTATGGCACCTATAAGTTCTTCTATTAATTTTCCAATTAGAAACATTGTATGAGATGCACCAATGAAGCCCATTCCCTTAATGGCTCTGCCTAATTTTCATGGGGTTTCTTTTAAAGACCCCGATACATTTGTCTTCGAATTTGACATTGTTTTTCAAGGGTATGATTATATTGTCGATGCACAGAAGCTAAAAATATTTCTTGCTACTTTAAAGGGGACAACCCTCTGATGGTTCATGGGTTTAGGAGGAAAGACTATTTCTTCATGGGATGCAATGAAAGAAGTATTTTTGAAAAAATATGAGGACTACTGTAAATCCCGTGACATCAAGGAGAATATTTTTAAGTTTGCACTGAAGGAGGATGAGAACATGTAATATTGTGTGGAATGATTCAAATATATACTGTAGAGATTAGGCCATAGTCACCTAGATAAAGATATCATGAAGATCATCCTTCTCTGGGCAGTGAGGGAAGATTCCCTGAAACTTTTGAACATAGTAGGAAAGGGGGATGTTTCAAAAGAAGAATTCGACACCATTTGTGAGTTGTGCATTCAGTGTTCAGGAGGGGTTGCAAGAAGTGGACAAAGAATTCGATCATTAAAGGCTTCTAGTGGAGGGGTTACAAACGCAGAAATTGGAAACATACTGGATAACCTAAGGACCGATATCCTAAGCACATTATCCGCCCAGATGGACACTCTGCAAGAAAAATAGAAACAGATAGAGTTGGATAAGACTATGGCTATATTCTACCCATAGTGTAGAAAGAAGCATCCATTGAAAGAATGCCCATTAAATACAGTGGAATCCTGTGCAAGCTTTGAACAGACTCATGCGACCAACTCGTGCCCTTCCTTACTAGGACTGAAGGTAGTTTTTCAAGGGGAGAGAGAACAAAATGTAGTAGATCAATTGTACTTCATGGGGTTGAAAAATCCATTGAA
This sequence comes from Pinus albicaulis, assembly GCA_034641835.2. Lineage (NCBI taxonomy): Eukaryota > Viridiplantae > Streptophyta > Pinopsida > Pinales > Pinaceae > Pinus > Pinus albicaulis. The sequence goes on along the minus strand of CM076575.1, from coordinate 928,405,499 downwards.
ACCTCGACCACCAGCTATGAATCTAGGTATGCCTCAGTACCCATCTCAGTATTTTAATAATTTTAATATGGGTTCCTAGTCTGTACCTTTTTCACATATGTGGTCTCAGTATCAGTATCCCCCTGGCAACAATGGGTTCCCTGGGCTATTTCAAACCCTTCATGGAATCATAATTGACGTGGACCCTCTCCTACTGGGCAATTTCCCCAATATATCCCTCAACGGAAACTTCAGTTGCCTTCTAATGTACTTACAGGCAACGCAGCCCTCCGACCCCAAATTCCCATGCAGCCCAATTTGAATCCTAATAAAAAAGGGGTCCAACAAACATACACTATTAACCTTCCATCTTATAACATTTCTACCACAGGACTTAATGAAATAAACTTACGATCTCGGAGAGTAGTAAATGCTCCCACTTCACCTATTAACATAGAACATAGTGGCAGTGAAGTTATAGAACTAGAACATAGGATAATTGGGGATAAAACAGACAAAAACCTGACAAATCAGACACCTCCCCATCTTGTTCTTAACCAAGGTCATCCAGCCACTCCACCATATCCTAAAAGACTGACCCTGAATAAACAAAACCCTCAAGCAGAGTTCGACTTCCTGGGGGATTTGTAAAATATTTTTGTCAAAATACCACTACTCTAGGCTATGAGGGATGTACCTATATATGCAAAAACTCTCAAATATTACTGCTCTAAGAAACCTGGGAAGAGACCAAGGGATCCATTAACCATTCATGTGATGGATAGACTGTCCGATATCATGCTAGGAAAGACTATGCCTGTAAAAAACGGGGATCCAGGAAACCCAATTTTAACAGTGCAACTCAATGGGGTTAAAATCCCAAATGTTCTAGTAGATTTCGGCACCGCCATCAATATTATTACCTCCAAAACAATGGATGCATTAGGTCTCTAAAAAATTAAGCCAACCCCTACTATCTTAGAATCGGCAGATAGTTCTAAAATTAAACCGGTAGGGAAATTGAAAGATGTGACTATTTTAGTGGATTCATGGCATTATCCTGTGGACCTCCTTGTATTACAGACTCGATCCTCAGTTGGTGGTCATTCGTTGATCTTGGGAAGACTTTGGCTCACAACTACAGACGCCTACATAGGGTGTCGATCTAGGCATATGATTATATCAAATGGGATGGTTACAAAGAACCTTACTCTCTACCCCCCTGCGGAACCTAACCCATCTGAAAAATTATTAGCTAGACAGAAACCTCTACCAGTAGAAGAGCCTGGACCTGAAATTGAAGAATTTAGACCAATCCTCACCATTGGGTAGGCCCTTCAATTCAAAATAGAAATTGAGTATGATACCATTAAAAATTTTATTAATGATCCTGGTTCTGTTTCGAATTCAAATTGTCAGATTTTAGAATCTGCTGTGAGTTGTGAGACACAGGGAAACATTGAACCTGAAGATGAAATTCAAGACATTCTTATAACTACATCCCATGATAGTATTCCGATTGAAATTGAACCAGGGAAAACACTCAATATCAACCCTGATCTGTCTGAATCCCAGTCAAAAAAACTTTTAAAAGTCCTTCAAGATCATCATGAAGCTTTTTCCTGGGAATATACCGACATGAAGGGGATCCATAATAACTTATGCACTCATCATATTTATATTAAGGAAGACTCCTGCCCAATGAGATAGCCCCAACAAATATTGAATCATGCTCTAAAGAGCATTGTCAAAGAAGAATTACAGAAATTGTTTGATGTAGGTTTCATTTACCCCATCTCGGATAGCCAATGGGTATCTCCACTAGTTATTGTTCCCAAAAATAATGGTAAATGGCAGATCTATGTAGATTACATAGAGCTAAACAAGGCAACGCAAAAAGACCATTTCCCTTTGCCATTTATTGGCCAATTCCTGGACACCTTGTCTAGGAAGAAGTTATTTTCCTTCCTAGATGGGTTCAATAGCTATAACCAGATCCAGATAGCTCCGGAAGACCAGGATAAAACAAATTTCACATGCCCATGGGGGACATTTGCATATAGGGTCCTCCTATTTGACCTGCGTAATGCTCCCGCAACCTTCCAAAGGGAAATTCTGAGAATTTTTTTTTTATTTGGTCAATGACAGCGTTGAAATCTATATGGATGATTTTACTCAATGTGGAAACTCATTTGAAGAAGGGTTGGCAATCCTGGAAAAAGTTCTCAAAAGATGAAAGAAGACACATGTATCCCTGAGTACAGTCAAATGCCATATGATGAGGGAAGAGGAATAGTATTGGGACATTTTCTCTCAGCTGCTGGAATTCGAGTTGATCCAACCAAAATAGAGGTAATATTGCAGTTCCCAATACCCAAGACACCCACATAGGTACGTATCTTTATTGTTTGTGCTGGTTATTATAGAAGCTTTATAAATTTTTTTGCTAAAATAGCACATCCACTTTTTCAATTTCTAAAAAAAGATGCAGAATTCTTGTGGACTGAAGACTATGAAGCAACTTTCACAAAAATTAAGGGACTCATTTTCAATGCTCCAATCCTTTGAGGACCTGATTGGGCATTACCATTTCACATACATGTTGATGCTTCTCAGAGAGCAGTAGGAGAAGTCTTAGGACAGTAGGCAGACAAAACACTGTATGCAGTTTACTATGTTAGAAAGAATTTAATTCCTGCTGAATTAAATTACACGGTGACAGAAAAAGAATTCCTCACTGTCATATATGCTATCAACAAGTTTCAGCACTACATCACCAGGTATCCTACTTTTGTACATATTGACCATGTGTTAGGTCACTATATTACTAGTATAGTCCCTTATTGTTGCTAGTGTACCCGTCTTATTGTTATTATTATACCCTTGTAACCCCCATATTGTTATTATTGTGCCCTTAAATTATTATTTTTAGGTCGGATAGGATTACATTGTGGCCCCACTAGGATTACATTGTGGCCCTATGGACTCCTATATATAGAAAGGAGGTTTTTTAATTTGTATCATCCAAGAATTGTTCATTCATGTAATGTATTAGAGGTTGCCCCCTTGAGGTGGCTTATTTCTAAGGCGTTGATATCTCTTTTCTTCTATTTCTGGAGCTGGTTTCACAAGATTTGGTATCAGAGCTTTGGATTCTAGGGTTTCGCTACCCCAAATAAGTCATCATGGAATTTTCGCTATAACTTTTATTCTACGAAGGTTCAAAAGCTAAAATTTTGAGAGCGCGAAGCCGAAATCTTGAGGAACATCATCACAATATTTCAGATCTTGGTTCACAATATTGTCAGAGATATGATCTGTGGAATTTAGGGCTTCTTGCAGGCTCCTGAATTTAACCTAAATAGGTCTTCACGACATTTGCGCTATAAAGTTTGTTCTATGACGTTTCAGAATCTGAAAATTTTAGCGAGTGAAGCAAAAATCCTGAGGAACATCGTCGCAAAATTTTAGTGCTTGGTTGACAATATTTTCGGAGATATCATCTGTGGAAGTTAGGTATTTTTCATGCTCCCAAATTTCATCTCAAAGAGGTTATCGTAGGAAAACCTTCATAACTCTCTCTCTGAGCATCAGACTGGAATGTTGTAAAAAGTGGCCACAAGTAAATAGACTGTAGCTTCGTTTCTATCAATTTCAGAGCCAAAGGAGGAAACAATGACACGTGGCAAGTCGTACAAGTTCACTATACTGAGCCAGTCCATAATTGGGTCATTGTGGGAGATTGGACATAACTTTGCCTTGAATAATCCAAATTAGGTCAGACCTGTGGCATTCGAAAGAATATTCAGAGGGTGACTTCAAGGCCAAATTTTAGATATTAAAGATCCGAAATCATAGAGATAATTCAGTTTCAATATCGAGCTCCTCAAAATCGAGGAAAATGTGTGTATTTTTTTTTCAAATTGCATAAGTCTTGTTTGAAAAATCAGTTCTAGTTGATTCCAAAGGCCTATTGAACATAGATATCAGTATTGGGTTCTAAAATGTCCCCTAAAAATAATTTTACACCCATTAAGCCTTCAGAAGGCTCTACTATGACTCATGAAGACAAAGAAATGCAACATGAGATATCAAAAGTCCATGAGCAAGTGCACCAAATTTTGCTATCGCAAACAATAACAAAAAATGAAATGGATGGTTTGAAGAAAGGCATGGAAGCTAAGATGAATGGTTTGGAAGCTAAGATGGATGGCATGGAAGCTAAGATGGATGACATGGAAGCTAAAATGGAAAACATGAAGAATGATATAAAAGCAGACCTGGAAGGTTTGGCAAAGTTGATACAACAAATGTTTCCTAATGGTGAAAAGATAGTAGAGGAAACTAATGATGAGAAAAAAATAAATGATAATCGTGATTTCATAAACTCTAATGTTGGCAGGAAGAACCACCATATTCCAAAGATGGATATGAGGAAGTTTGATGGCAAGGATCCCGTAACATGGATACTACAGATGGAGCAATATTTTGATCTCAATAATGTGCAAAACACACAAAAGGTACGCATTGCAACTTTACATCTAGAACAAAATACATTTGTATGGTATCGATGGCTTTGCTCCCATAAAAAAATTGTCACTTGGTCAATTTTTACGGAGGAAATGATAGCACATTATGGGGATACAAAGAGCAACACCTTCTTTAGCCAATTGATAAATCTCAAACAAAAGGGTTTAGTGGGGGAGCACATTGAGGACTTCCAAAAATTGAATATAAGGGTAACTGATATTCTAGAGGAACATAGGATTGATCTCTTCATAGGTACTTTAAAGGATAAAATCCAACATGAAGTTCACATTTTGGAACCTAATTCATTGGAGAAGGCATTCAGGTTGGCAAGAAAAATTGAATGTAAAATTATGGCAACAAGGAAGCCTACCTCTCACTTCTATAAAGAGGGAGGTGTTGCTACTCCTAGATTTCAACAATATACAAGGTTGACACCACAACAATTGGAAGAAAAAAGATCAAAATGGCTTTGCTACAGTTGTGATAGAAAATACACTAAAGGTCATAAGAGTGCTGAGAAGAAATTATTTTACACAGATTGTGAAGAGGAAGAAGAAAATGAACAAGAAGAGGATATACACTAGGAACCAACCCTAGAAGAGGAATAAATGAGTCTGACCATATCATGTATTGCATTTGTTGGAATTACCACTCCTCAAAATCTCAAGATATAAGGACATATGAAGAAGAAAAGATAATAGTGTTGATTGATTTAGGTAGTACCCATAATTTTATTCACTGTAAGGTAGCCAAGGAATTGAATTGTTTCCTATACCCAGCACCAGAATGTCAAGTGATGGTTGCAAATGGATGAACTATAAATTGCTCTGGGAAATGCCATAATATCAAGTTGTCCATGGGGGAATATGTATTGAATAGTCCAATGCTTTCCATCCCAATGGGAGGTGCTGATGTCATACTAGGAGTACAATGGTTACAATCTTTGGGGATGGTAGCTTTTAATTTTCAAGAAATTTTCTTGAATTTTCTTTTCAGAAGGAAATGAAATCGAATTACGGGGTATCACAGGGAAGCCAGGAAAGATAATAAGCTCTAATTTCATGACAAATCTTTTGAAGAAAGAACAACGAGGCATAATTGCACAATTATGCTCACTAGAAGTTCCAACAACAAAATCATTTATTTCTCCAGATCTCCAAAGAGTCTTGGAAAATCATTCCAATGTGTTTGATACTCCCAAAGGACACCCACCTATTTGTGACCATGATCATGCTATTCGTTTGATTACAGGAAGTGTTCCTCCAAACATCCGACCTTACAGATATCCTATGTCCAAAAGAGTGAAATTGAAAGTATGATTGTAGAAATGTTAGAGGCTAGTATAATTCAACCTAGTCAAAGTTCTTTCTCTGCTCTTGTAGTATTGGTACACAAGAAGGATGGATCATGGCGCATGTGTCCCAATTATAGGGAGCTCAATAAGCTCACCATTAAAGATAAATTTCCCATTCCTGTGATTGATGAATTATTGGATGAATTACATGGAGCAATTTATTTTACCAAGTTGGATCTTCGTTCGGGATATCATCAAATTAGAATGAAGACTGAAGATATTCCAAAAACAACATTTCAAACTCATGAGGGTCATTATGAATTTTTGGTCATGTCTTTTGGCCTTACCAATGCACCTTCTACATTTCAAGGGTTGATGAATTCCATTTTCAAACCCTTCCTTCGAAAATTTGTGCTAGTATTTTTTGATGATATACTAATCTATAGCAGGTCTTGGAAGGATCATGTTGAACATGTTGACAGGGTGCTCAAACTATTGTAGGAGAAACAATTATATGCAAAAACATCCAAATGTTTCTTTGGAGTACAAGAGGTGGAATATCTGGGTCATATTGTATCTCACGAGGGTGTTAAAGTAGACCCTAACAAAATTAAAGCCATTAAGGAATGGAAAGTCCCCACAACCATAAATAAGTTGCGAGGATTTCTCGGGTTAACAGGGTATTATCACAAGTTTGTTAAGAATTATGGGAGAATAGCAGCACCTCTAACAACATTATTGAAGAAAGATGCATTTTCATGGACTCCTGAAGCAACTAAGGCCTTTCAACATCTTAAAGAGGCAATGTGCCTAGCACCGGTCTTAGCTACGCCAGACTTCACAAAAACCTTTATTATGGAATGTGATGCCTCAGGAAATGAAATTGGTGTTGTTTTAATGCAAGAAGGAAGACCCATTGCTTTTGAAAGTCATCCAATCAAAGGAAAGTATTTACAGAGACGTATTTATGAGAAGAAAATGTTAGCAATACTGCATGCACTAAAGAAATGGAGAACTTACGTAATGGGAAGACACTTCAAGGTAAAAAATGATCATGATAGTCTTAAACACTTTTTGGAACAAAGACTATCTTCAGAAGAGTAGAAAAAATGGGTCACAAAGATGTTGGGTTATGACTTTGAAATAATCTACAAAAAAGGGAAGCTAAATTTTGTTGCAGATGCACTCTCAATAAAGAATGAAGAGGTGGAAGCATTGCTTTGTGCCATTTCTATTATCCAACCAGATTGGATAACTGAAGCAATAGATGAATGGAAGAAGGAGGAAGAATTATGGACACTCATTCAAAAGTTGCAGCAAGATCCTAGTACATCTGAGACATTTAGTTGGAAAAATGATTCCTTATGGTACAGAGATCGCTTATATCTTTGTAATAATTCCCAACTAAAACAAAATATTCTTTTGGAATTGCACACTTCTCCTTTAGGAGGACACTCAGGATTTTTTAAAAATTACCACAGGGTGAAGAAAAGATTTTTTTTGGATGGCCTTAAATCTGATATTCAAAAGTTTGTGGCGGAATGTTTGGTTTGCTAGCAGAATAAAGTTGAGAAGAGATTTCAAGTCAACGTTTGGAAGAGATTTCAATGGATTTTATCACAGGTTTACCTAAGTCCGAAGGAAAGAGTGTCATCATGGTGGTATTTGATAGACTTACCAAGTATGCACACTTTTGTGCATTATCTCATCCATTTAAAGCAGGTATATTTACTACTACATTTATGGACACAATTCAAAAGCTACATGGAAACCCAAGGGTTATTGTGAGCGACAGAGAGCCCATTTTTACTGGAAATTTTTGGACGGAGTTATTTTCTTGTTTGGGTACTCAATTAGCTCATAGCTCATCTTATCATCCTCAATGAGATGGTCAAACTGAGATAGTAAATAAATGTTTGGAAGGATATCTTCGTTGTTTTGTATCTGATAATCAAACGCAATGGGTCAAGTGGTTACCTCTCGCTGAATGGTGGTATAACACTTCCTTCCATAATACAACAAAAATGACCCAATTTATGGCACTTTATGGATATCATCCACCATCCACCACATCATCTTTAAGAGAAAATTTGAAGGTTCAAGCAATGGAAGATTACATCGAGCATCAATAAGAAGTTCTCCAACTCTTAAAGGACAACCTGAATTTGGCACAAAATTGAATGAAACCACAGGCAGATCAACATCGCAGAGGGAGAATTTTTTATGTAGGAGACTGGGTATTTTTATGGCTACAACCATACAAACAAATGTCCCTCAAGCAAGCTAAGAATGATAATAAACTATCGCCAAAGTACTGTGGTCCTTACAAGGTGTTCCAAAATATTAGTATTATGGCATACAAATTGGAGCTTCCTGCTTCTTCACGAGTGCATCCAATTTTCCTTGTTTCATGCTTAAATAAGGTTATAGGTGAAAATCTTCCAGTTCAAACAATATTGCCAAAACTTGATGAGGAAGGAAAAATCATATTGTAACCTGAAGCAGTCACAGAAACTAGAACTTGACAGCTACAAAATCGGTTAATTTTAGAGTATCTCATCAAGTGGAAGAACTTACCCACTGAATATTCTACATGGGAGGATGAGAATTTTATATAGAAGCACCCAGAACTACTCAACCATTCAGGACAACAATTTTTTCAAGGAGAGGGACATGTTAGGTCCCTATATTACTAGTATAGTCCCTTATTGTTGTTAGTGTAACCCCCTTATTGTTATTATTGTACCCTTGTAACCCCCATATTGTTATTATTGTGCCCTTAAATTATTATGGTTAGGTCGTCTAGGATTACATTGTGGCCCTATGGACTCCTATATATGGAAAGAAGGTTTTGTAATTTGTATCATCCACGAATTGTTAATTCATGTAATGTATTGGAGGTTGCCCCCTCGAAGTGACTTATTTATATATCTCTTTTCTTCTATTTCCGGAGCTAGTTCACAACACCTGCAGCAATAAGGTATTTGATGAATAAACCTATCACTCCTGATCGTATTACAAGATGGTTACTATTGCTTCAGGAATTTGATAATACAATAGTAGAAAAACTAGGAAAATACAATTTAGTTGCTTATTTTATGTCTAGAATGGATAACAATGATGAATGCACACCTATAGAAGATACTTTTCCCAATGAGCATATTTTTTCAATTTCTACTAAACCTCCATGGTATGAAGATATTTCTAACTATCATGCTACAGGGAAGGTGCTTCATCATTTTTCATACAGGGAATAACAAAAACTATTCATCATAGTGCCCGATATTCTTGGATGGTAGGGCACCTCTTTCATATGGTAGCTGATAAGTAGATTCAGCGCTATGTATCTCAAGATGATATTTATGAAGTATTGAAGGTTTTCCATGATGGCCCTTATGGAGGGAATTTTTCAAAAAAAGGAACAGGCCATAAGGTGGTACAAATGGGATATTACTGGCCTTCTATCTTTCGGGATGCTCAAAATTATGTCTAGAGGTGTGATAGCTGCCAACGCATGGGGCAACCTGTTCGAGCTGATGAAATGCCTTTCAGGAACAAGTTGTCTTTGAACCTTTTGAGAAATGGGCTATCGACTTCGTTGTACCCTTCAACCCACCATCCTAGAAAAAATTTAACATTTTGGTCTGCATTGATTACGTGACTAAGTGGGTAGAAGCCAAAGTTGTTGCGAAAGCAATAGAGCAGGTGGTTTTAGATTTTTTATTCGAATAATTATTTTCTCGTTATGGTACTCCAAGGGAGATTGTTTCAAATGGAGGAGCACAATTCACATCACACATGATAGCGAAGCTAATGTAGAAATATGGGGTCAAGCACAGGGTGACATCTCCATACTACCCTCAGGGGAATGGACAAGTGGAAAGCACAAACAAGACATTGGAAAAATATCTTGACAAAAACTGTGGCATACCATTGTCGGGACTGGGCTCAGAAGCCTCCTGAAGCTCTCTGAGCATACAAAACAACATGGTGGAACACAACTGGGTTTTCACCATTCGAGTTGGTTTATGGGAAATCCCCGTTATTTCTAATAGAATTTGAAATCAATACACTCAGAACAACCCTTGAAGTTGGTTTGGACCTGTCAGATGCCCAGAAACACCAACTGGCCCAGCTTAATGAACTAGATGAAATCCGTTCAATGGTTTTCCAGAGTACTACTGCTATTCAGTAGCGGAGGATGAAATGGCACAATACGTTTATAAAAAACAAGGTGTTTTGTAGGGGAGACTGAGCATTACTTTATGACTCCTGCTTTAAGGATTTTAAAGGAAAGATTTGTACTTTTTGGATGGGACCTTACGAGGTGGATGTTGTATTTGATAGTGGAATAGTTAGGCTAGTAACAATTGATGATATAGGTGCTTCATTCATAGCAAATGGACATCTCCTAATATTATACCAACACCTAGCCTCTAAGGATGCTTTTATCGAACATCTCTCCGAGAAATCTAGTTTGAAGGTTATCAACGTAGAGAAATTTTCCTCTACATCCTCGTTTATATATATATAATAATATTTTTAATAAATACTGTTACTATTTATTTTGTTGTCTTTTTGCAGGAGTTACTACTAAGGATTAATGTTTCAAAGCTCAAAAATTTCTTCTAAGTATCGATGTTGTTACTCCTTGGATGCAACTACTCATAATGTTGTTACTTGGTTGCTGCTACAAATGATGATGTTACTCAGTTGCTGCTACTCATGATGTTGTTACTCGGTTACTGCTACTCATGATATTGTTACTCGGTTGCTGCTACTCATGATGTTGTTACTCGGTTGCTGCTAATTGCGATGTTGTTACTTGGTTGCTGCTACTCATGATGTTGTTACTCGGTTGCTGCTACTCATGATGTTGTTACTCGGTTGCTGCCACTCATGATGTTGTTACTTGGTCGCTGCTACTCATGATGTTGTTACTCGGTTGCTGCTACTCATGATGTTGTTACTCGGTTGCTGCTACTCATGTTGCTATTACTCCTTGATTACTGTTACTCGATGATGTTACTCTTCGTTGCTGCTATTCATGCTAATGTTACTCCGGATGCTGTTACTCCCACTGTTGTTACTCCAGATGTTGTTTCCCCGGATGCTGCTACTCTTCATGCTATTACTTCAGATGCTTCTACTCCCACTATTACTCTAGATGTTGTTACTCCGGATGCTCCTACCTGCACTGTTGTTACTCCAGGTGACATTTCTCTAGATGTTGCTACTCGCACTGCTACTAATCCAGATGTTATTACTCCAGATGCTGCTATTCACACTTCTGTTACTCCAGATGCTGCTACTAGCGCTGTTGTTACTCCATCCGCATCATTACTGCACTATCATTCTACCAACCATCGCTTCCTCCTGGTAGGCTGCTAGGTGCGTCTCCACTTGACTTTAACAGATTTAATTAAATATTCCATGCCAATACATTAATGTCGTGGATGGGAACTTTTATGTTGGGGGGGAGGGGGGTGTCGTCATAACTAAATGACAGCATAATGATGATTCCAAAAGCCATTATTATAACTTCTTGTGATGGTACACCCCACGGTCCTTCCATATAATCATTAAAGATGCATTGGAACCCATAATATGCATAAAATATGGATCGATTATTCCTTTCCACCTCATATGAAATAATGACTATTACATTCATCGCACTTTCCATAATTTTTCATGATTTTTCCCATTTCCCGAGAATTAGCATCTGTATTTACCATCATTACTCCTCATTTTTCACCATGTTGTTTTTCCAAATTTGGTACCCACCACTCTATCCAATGGTCTGTTGTTCCAAAGTACTGTTACAGTCTCCACATGATGGTAGGACTGGCTGTGTAGCATGAACCTGAAAATACACTCTTAGTCTACAGCAATCCAGATGTGTGGCAAGTTTTTGTCAATGTGGGATGGGATACCTACTTCGATAGATTGCAGGGGTTTGACAGGGGAATCGCAATGGAGTTTTCGCTTAATTTGGATAAGAATCACTCGTGGGTCAGAGGGTTGGAAATTCCTGTCACAAAAGAAGTAACTATAAAAGTTAGCGGGCTGAGACAGTAGGCCAATAGTGGTTTGCGTGGATAATTCCTCTCCCGGAGTTTCCCGAACTATTTTTGTAGGCTGGAGAAAGCATCGTTCAATTGGGTAGAGGATATGAGCGCAAGTATGTACCGTATCTATGGAACGAAGTTGTAGTTTTTGTAATGAAATACATAACTTGCGAAGGACAGGCCATAACTCTGTTCAAATATCATTTTAAAATCTTAGCTCACCTTTGATATCTGTAGGCTCAACTTCATTCCTTAAACATTCCCTTCTTTCTATTAAAACAATTATAGCATATGGCACAGTCTGCTTGGAGTTCACGCCGGATGCTGGCAGTTCTCTTTAATCATGGATTGGTTCGCTTACTGGTCATGCATGCAATAGTTCGATTTCGAGTTTCTTGGGAAAAAATCTGCGAGTCATCAGAAGAAGAGATAGTAGCTGTCATTGTTGCTAGGGAGGAAGAACCAGTATCTCTAGCTGGTTTAGCAGAAGAAGAAAAATCATAAGAAAGGGAAATAGACGAGGAAGAACTAGAAGAAATGGAGATGGAAGTTGATAAGGAAGAATTAGAAGAAATGGGAATGGAGGAGACAATTGGTGATACAGTCGAGGCTGCCACACAAGAACCAGCCTCACCTGAAGAACCTAGAGATGAACGAATTATGGATATAGTGCATGAATTTGAGACTGTCTTACAATCATCAACTTTCATTAATAAAGAAAAAGAAGGAGCATCACCTACCCAAATAGATATAAATATCAAAATAAGCGGGGGTGTTACACAAGAACCACCCCCGATTCAGCTAGAACAGGGAGACAAAGAAGAATCAATCTATGATGTTGGCATGGTTCCAAAAGAACCAGTGTCGACCGCAAAATAGGAATAAATTAATGAAGAACAGGAAGACAGAGGAGAAATGACCTGTGAAGTCGACACTGTCCCACAAGAACCAGTATCGACCACAGGTGAGGAAGTAATGCATGAAGGACAGGAGGATAGAAAGGAAACAACCTCTAGAATCAACACTGTTCCACAGGAACTAGCATCGACCCTGATGGATGTAGCAGTGCATGAATGTTTGGTCCAAATTGGAAACAAGGACGACGAAGTTGTTCCTCGTTCTCCCTTTTAGTCTATGATGCCTAGAGGGGCGAGAGGGTTTCGCTCGTCCCAGAGATTAATGGAGGAAATAGTCATTCCACCAGTGCTTAAGTTTGTCGACCCAGGGAAGGACATGGCCAATATCAGCACAGTAATTGTTGAATCGCAACAAGAGCACGTAAAAGCTTAAAAGGGAGACAGAATTCCTTGGGAAACACCAAAACACAGGATGGTCGATGGAAGCATTGAACAAGAAACAAAATTCCCTGAGGTAAATGTAGAATAGAATGCCCCTGCAGACAGGGAGACCAACTAGAAATACCTAGTAGAAAAACTAGTTGTTGACATCGACGACACTCCACCGCCTCCTGAACCTATTACAGGCCTAGGAGGTGAATTTATTGTTAAACAAGAATGCATTGAATAGTGTGAGAAAAGGATATTACCTCTCAGGAAAAGGTATCAGCTTCAGTTCAATAAAATCATGCGATTGAAGAAGGAAGTTCGGGACCTGAAGAGGCAAGTTTCCCGGTTGAAGAAGAAGGTAAAAGTTTATAAGTGGAAGGCAGTAAAACCAAAAATTGAGGTCTCCTCTGCAGCTACATAGACTAGTCCAATCGAACAGCTATTTGAGGGTCAGGAATTCTTCCTTGCTGCTGAAATCCAGTGATGGCAGTCCACTATGAATGGACATAAGAAGGAGACAATGCAAGTTCGAGATCAGACTGCCAGGATCGTTACAGGGTACACAAAATAGTTGGATAAAGTGTGGAAAAGGCAAGAAAAACAAAAGGCCAAGATAGAAGAGTTGGAGGAACAAGTGAAATTGTTGCAATCAGATAAGGAGAAGATGTTTTCCTTGGTGCAACGGGTCATGGCATGTAGACCTCCCGCACATAGCTATGCCTTATTCCTTCATTAATAGTTTCTTTTCTTTTGTCTTGAGAGTATATATAAAGAAATTTGTCACGAGATTGAGGATCCCATCCAGTTTCTCTGTATCTTGAAAATTCATGATATCATAGGACAACACCTAATGTGCGAGCTCTACGTGCATGGTTACTTCTTAAGGTAGGATAAGGCCTTCAACCCCATTCCATTCATGAATTATAATCATTTAAGAGCCTTCGCCTCCTACACCATAAATCAGATTAAATGGAGAAAGGCCTATGATATGTTTGAAGAAAACCAAGTTACAAGGCTGCTAATGATGCGAAGGGAGCATGGCCAGGCAACAAATATTTATAACAAGCATTTTACCTTTTTACAAATTGAGGGGCATAGAGGACATATGTTGACAACCAAGAAATGGTGTGCCAGAATCTCTGTTAGACATATAATAAATTTTTGTAAGGAAGCGTTGGACAGTTGTTAAAGGAGGTGGATGTTGTCATCTTCAGCCGTTAGAGGTCGAGAACCTTTTGCAGCACCTAACTTTGTACGGGCACTAGAAAGGGTGCCACATTTTGTGGCATGCATTCAGACTTGTGGGGTCAGGTGGATAGGGCTAAAGTTCCAGTTTCCCCTTATTTGGTTGCCAACCGAGAAATATACTCCTGCATACAATGTTGACCCAAACTGGTGGAAGGATGTTGTTCTGACAGAAGGCTATAAACCCCCTGGGACAGAGATGGCCAAAGAATATGATCTCACACATCTTCATGCCAGCCACAATCAATCCAACTCAGATCTAAGGAGACGAAAAGCTGCATGAGGACATGCAGATAGACTAGTTGGGGTGAGATGTTGGGTACCAAATATGTATACTTTTCTCTCCCATTTTCGCCCACCTTTCTATCTCCTTGCATCATTAATTGTTCTAAAATACATGAGGTAAACCCCTTCCCACCTTCTTACATGAAATATTTGATTAATGAAGTAATATGCATGGAGGTTTTACCTTTACAAGCATTAACTCCAATATTTTTACAGATTTGGTAAAAGCAAAGGGATTACAGCTGTGAGCCATGGAGTAGCTCCTAATTTCTAGTGTTATCTCAACCTGATGCTACAGCGCAATGGACTTCGTCTTACCCCAGCACTATTTCAGTCTTTTCATGGTTTCCTTTCGGCAACTAGGTTGTTGTTGTAACACATGTATAATTGTAGATATTTAGTTGTTAGGGAAATCTA
The DNA here is from genome assembly GCA_034641835.2 of Pinus albicaulis. Classification (NCBI taxonomy): domain Eukaryota; kingdom Viridiplantae; phylum Streptophyta; class Pinopsida; order Pinales; family Pinaceae; genus Pinus; species Pinus albicaulis. Next base: position 928,390,395 of record CM076575.1, on the reverse strand, counting down.
CGATTTCCTGAACATTTGTATAAAGAGGGCCTTCGGGCTGTGAATCAAGGTGAAGCAGGAAGAGACAGATTTTGTAGCAAAAGCATTTTTCAATTAATTGAATGCACAGTGCTTTTTTGTCCCACTTTTAAGCTGTGAGTTTACTGCAGCCCTGATTAGAGAATTGGGCCCACTCTTCTTATCAGGTGCTGCATTATCTTTCTTTTGTTGATTTCATATTTCAGTTTGATTTTGTAACTCTTGTTCCATTGTAATTCTATAATTGTTATGAATACTTTTTTAATTCTGCAAACGTTCTTAAATTGTTTTTACAGTAGTTCCTTGTTTCCATTAGTTAAAGGTTGTGATTCGATAGCAAGTTTTGCCATTGCTCTTGCATATATTGTGTGTGTTAGACTTGAAATAGCTAATACACTCAAGTCGATAATTTATGTGGAAAAAAGGTTTGAATATTGTTCACATCTAAACACCAACAAGTGGAACGAGTGTATAGACGTTCTTTCCATTTACAATACAAAAATCAATCCAATGATTCCAAGAACAAGCTTTTATCTAAACCATAGGAAGAGTTTCCAGAGAATTGGTCAATGGGATATGTCAGAATTTTGATAGCAAAAACGTACAACAACAAAAAATAAGGAATGAAAAAGTAATATTTCTTTAAATTTTTGTCTAGAATTATTTATAAATATCACTTTTTTGATATTTAATTTTCATATATCAATATAAAAATTAAATAGTTTATTGTCATGTTACATTTTCAAGAACATTTTGAAAATCTCAAAAGATGAATGAAATGATACCAAAAATATGCTAGTAGGAATGTCCAAAAAGGTGTACAAGGAGATGGTCAAAGAAATAGGCAAAATTACATCACGTGAGGAGCCATCTCAACGACAATGTGCTTCAAATGTGATATGTAATCATTGAACTTTTTTATCATTAGGTACAATAAATAAACAATTTAGCATTAAATATGAATTTTCAAGTATTTTCTTGCATAAAAGAAAAGAAAATGGAACCCATTCAGCACATAAAATAGGATGACAATGAAGAAAAGGGTTGATATCTAAGTTTGTGAGTAATTGTTACTTCCTTATAACTTAAATAGATTTCATTTTTGTATTTTTTAAGTTATTTTACAAAAATCATCATTGAATGTCTTCAAAAAGGTGCTAACATACAAAGAAGAACCATCAGACGAATTGATTGACATTGGTTTGTGAGTATATGTTGGCATATCAAAAATTAATTGTGGAATTTGTAAGCATCTATCGATCTTGTTTTACTTAGATCCATCTATAATTAATAGAACAAAAAAATATTTTATATTAAATATATGATTTTTTATGGGGTATAAAACTTGCAGGAAACATATTCTGGAACTGTGCCAACAGATGAAATATTAAAATATGGCATACTACATGGTTTTGAAAGAATGTGTATAGTTCATGAGTCAATTGTTCCTATGGTACGTCATTTATTTTTTATTTACATTGATGTATATTATTTAATATTTCAATTTTTATTATTATCACCAATGTATATACACTCATTACAGTTTATTTTTATGTTTGTAGATGGAAGGTGAAGAAAAAGAAAACAATCAACAATTTGAAAAAAAATTCCTAAAAATAACCCAAGTCATTTAAATAGCTCTAGCAGTGACAACAGTTCAAGTGAAGAATGATGATCACTATGTTTGGATATCAAAGAAAGGCGTTGTATTTTTTGAAATATTTGTCTATGAAATCAGACATTTTGTGTAATGTAATGGACAAAGATTCCCAATTGAAAGACAAATGGATACAAATAACTCTCCCATTTTGTATGAAAAATATTGTCTTATTCATATATATATAATAAAATATGTTTTAATTTATTCTATTGCATTCTCCACTGTCAATGTGAAATGTAGCACCACTAATTAAATTTATGGATGATGAAATATTAGAATGAAGAGATGTGAAATTTGATGATATGATATAACAAATTAATCCAAACATCACATTCAAATCCACTAATAAAAAATCAATTCATATGAGTACTGTTATAAGATATGTGTCATCTTTTGATGAATAATGAATTTTAAAAAATCACAATAATTATGATATGATATAAAAAATTAATCCAAACATCACATTCAAATGCATTAATAAAATTTTAATTAATATGAATATTGTTATAAGATGTGTCGACTTTTGATGAATAATGAATTTTAAAAAATCACAATAATTGCACTGTCACAGGTCGATGTTTCTAAAAAATACAAAATGAACACCGGTGCGTGTCAGTTACTGTATACTGGTGTGTTTGTATGATATAGTGCACCGGTGCGTTTTTACAACCTATGGGCACCGCACAAATACCAATACTAATTATAACTATCGGTGTGTTTGTGCAATACTGCGCACCAGTGCGTTTATGTGAGACTACACACCGGTGCATTTGTATGACCTATGGGCACCGTACAAATACCAATACAAATTAGAAAAATCGATGTGTTTGTTTGATACTGCGCACCGGTGCATTTCTATAAGACTACGTACCAATGCGTTGATACGACCTATGGGCACCGCACAAATCCCAATACCAATTAGAATGGGCCCATGTGTTGTATCACCTACAGTGCACCCGGTGTGGTTTAGACCTTTACGTCTCGGTGCATGCACCTTCAACCGCCCCGGGCCGACTGTCTAGATGACATACACCGGTGCATTGACACCTTAGTAGCGCATCGATGAAAAAAACATCCATAATAACCTCCTGCCGCCCAGTTTTTTTAGTTGTGTTGAAATTCCATTAAAAGCTCCGCCAAAACCTCCATTACCAAAAACGGATGTTGTAGAATTTTTTTTTTTACAATTTTGTCCAATTCTATAACACTAAAAAATTCCTTTATGACCTCTGCTAGAGGGTCTTTTCCTTGTAGTGTTTAGACCATGCAAGTATAATAAAAATTTGAAGCTTGAAGGAAACTTATCTATGGAAGTCCCATTTATATTAGAATCCAATGATATTATCCCAGATAGTGTATCTTAACCAAGGGATTCTTCTGGACAGTCACAAATTACCACAAATGGAGATCCTTTAATGTAAAATAAGTATCACACACTACTAATGGATACCATGATCAATTTTATATATCACAAAAGCCTTAGAGTAATGAATTCGTTAAATTTTAAAAATAATGTTTTGTGGTAACCTACAATTTTGAAAAAGTGTTCAGGAATAGAAACAACAATGAGACTTAATAAATATTCCAGCAATAATTGTGGCTTCATTTAAGAGGTTTCCAAGATCAACACCATCAAGTATAACCTATGTGAAATTTATTTCTAAAGGTATTCACTATTATATCAGAACTGGGGATATGAAGTGGAACATAGATCAAGTCCTGAATAATTTGGGCAAGAATGGTGGTTTTAATTCAAATGCGATTCAGGGATATTTATTTTAGTTAAAATTTCTCAAGAACCATATTTTCTCATAAGCAGAATGTGATGCTTCAACATTATCAAACTCGACTCCGAAGAATTTTTCTCTCTTTAAGCTTTAAAGATATTAGGGATTCGTAATTCTCTTTGCATGTATTCTCTATTGATTTTAGTGTAGATCTAATGACAATAGAAAGGTGTTATGGTAGGTTCTTTGTCACTCGATAATATTTTATAATGGGCCATGCAACAAAGCTCTCCAAGATCAACACCATCAAGTATAACCTATGTGAAATTTATTTCTAAAGGTATTCACTATTATATCAGAACTGGGGATATGAAGTGGAACATAGATCAAGTCTGGAATAATTTGGGCAAGAATGGTGGTTTTAATTCAAATGCGATTCAGGGATATTTATTAGGTTAAAATTTCTCAAGAACCATATTTTCTCATAGGTTATGAATGTGATGCTTCAACATTATCAAAACTGGAATCCGAAGAATTTTTCTCTCTTTAAGCTTTAAAGATATATTAGGGATTCGTAATTCTCTTTGCAGGTATTCTCTACAGGATTTTAGTGTAGATCTAATGATAATAGAAAGGTGTTATGGTAGGTTCTCTGCTCACTCGATAATCTTTTATAATGGGCCATGCAACATCTAGTCCTCTCTTTGGAATTTTTGTGTAGTTTGTTCGATTATGGATAATGTATACATTAAAGAGTTTCATAAGGTGGTGTGCATCCATAAGGAGCTGACACAAGACAATAGTTTGTTGATTGAGTAGACTGGACTTGATCAATCCTTGTCAATTTATAAGACAATGGTAGGCTAATTCCCATGCACTAATCTTGTATGTTGTCAAGAAACATATGGTTCTATCTGAAATTTCTATGTAATATCTTCAATTATGGATAGTGCAACATTCAAGAGATTTGTAAGGTCATGCATCCCCATGAGGAGGTGATATAGGGCAACAAAAATTCTCTACTCACATTCTCTTCTAAATTCACACAGATTTAACAAACCCAATCTACTCAGTCAGCCAAGAAATTTCAGTGATCTAATAGCAACAGCTTGAATCTTTGGGAAAATAATTCCAAAGTGTACCGCATGTTACACTTATTATATGGAAGAACTCTCTAGTGATACCTTCTAATAATAGGAACACCATGAACTCTCCTTATCCAGTTTTAAAGGACAAAGAAATGTTGCACAAGCTAGAAGACCCCGTGGATATTGAAGGGCAAATTTCCCGTCAATCCGTTGAGGATTGGAAGAAGAGTAGTGGAAGAATCAGGAAGCATATATATTTCTCTTTCTTTAAATCATAACCTATTTATTCATCTATCATAACCCCTTTCCTTTCAGTATAGCATATATCACACCCTCTCCTTCTAGTCGATCATATATTTATTTAACACAACATCTCCCTTAAATAATATATCTTGCCTTTTTGTCTTGACACTGTGTATCGATCTCCTTACTAACAGAATGATTCACCTGGACATGGAACTACTAGCATCTATATATATATCTGATACAATGGCTTCAACTCTGGATGTACCCTACCTTGCCTCCCTCCCGATCGATATATAGTGAAGCCACAAGGAATGGGAAAGTCGCCAACTAGACCTGATAAGTGAAAATTACAATAACATGTAAGTTATATCTTACAATTTACATAGATAAGAATCCTAAGCTGGTTTAGACCATGCAAGAATAATAAATTTTTGAAGCTTGAAGGAAAATTATCTATGGAAGTCTCATTTATATTAGAATCCAATGAGATTATCCTAGATATTGTCTCTTAACATATGGATTCTTTTGGACAGTCACAAATTACCAAAAATGCAGATCCTTTAATGGGAAATAAGTATCAAACAATACTAATGGATATCATGATCAAGTTTATATATCACAAAAGCCTCAGAGTAATACCATCCTTAAAATTTAAAAATATTTTTTCATGCCAACCTATATTTTTTTAGAAATTGTTAAGGGATGGAAGTAACAGTAAGACTTAATAAATATTCCAGCAAGAATTGTGCATTCATTTAAAAAAAATTCAAGATCAACACCATCAACTATAGCCTATGTGCAATTTATTTTTGAAGGTATTCACAGTTATAATGGAACTGGTGATATGCAGGGGAACATAGATCAAGTCGGTAATTATTCGAGTGAGAATGGTGGTTTCAATTCAAATGCGGTTCAGGGATATCTATTAGGGTAAAATTTCTCAAGAACCATACTTTCTCACAAGTTTTGAATGTGATGCTTCAACATTATCAAAACGGGACTCCACACAATTTTTCTCCCTTGACATTTTAAATATATATTAGGGCTTCATAATTCTCTTTGAAAGTATTCTGTACATGATGTTAGTGTAGATATAATGATAATTGATAGGTTTTATGGTAGGCTCTATGCCCACCCTATAATATTTTATAATGGGCCTTGCAACATCTGGTCCTCTCTCGGTATTTTTTGTGTAGTATGTTCAATTATGGATAGTGTATACATTAAGTAGTTTCATAAGGTGGCCTGTCACCATGAGGAGCTAATTCAAGACAAAAATTCATTGACTGAGTGAACTAGACATGATGAACCTCTGCAAATTTATAAGAGAGTGGCAGGCTAATTCCCCGCCCACTAATCTTGTATGTTAAGTCAAGCAACATCTGGTTCTCTCTCAAATTTCTATGTAATCTCTTCAATTATGGATAGTGCAACATTCAAGAGCTTCGTAAGGTGATGCATCCCCATGAGGAGATGATAGAGGGCAACAAAAGTGCTCTATTCACATTCTCTTCTAAATTATCATAGATTTAACAAGCCCAATATTCTCAGTCAGCTAGGAAATTTGAGTGATCTAATAGTAGCAGCTTGACTCTTTGGGAAAATAATGCCAAAGGGTACCCTATTTTACACTTATTTTGTGCATGGACTCTCTATAAATACCTTCTAGTAATAGGGACACAATGAAATATCCTCAACCATTTTTAAAGGAGGAAGAAATAGCCCAAAAGCTGGAAGACCCTATGGATATTGAAGGACAAAGTTCTCCTCAATCAATTGAGGGGATAGAAGAAGAGTAGTGGCATAATCAAGAAGCATACATCTTGCTCTTTCTTCAAATCAGAACCTATTTCTTCATCTATCACAACCCCTCTCCTTTTAGTTGAGAATATATCACACTCTCTCCTTTTATTCGAGCATATATTTGTTTAACACAACATATCCCTTAAATAATATATCTTGTCTTTTTATCTTGTAACTTTGTATTGATACCCTTACTAACCGATTGCTTCACCTATATGTGGAACTGCTAACATCTATATCTATATCTGATGCTATGACTTGGTATCTAGATGTGTCCTACCCTTCGTCCCCCCCGATCGATATGTAGTGAAGCCACAACGAATGGGATAGTCACCAAGTAGAATTGATAAGTGCAAATCACACTAACATGTAAGTTATATCTTACAATTTACACAGATAAGAATTCTAAGCTGGTTTAGACCATGCAAGAATAATAAATTTCTAAAGCTTGAAGGAAACGCATCTATGGAATTCCCATTTATCTTAGAATCCTATGAGATTTTCCTAGATACGGTATCTTAACCAAGGGATTATTTTGGAAAGTCACAGATTACCACAATTGGATATCCTTTAATGGAAAAGAAGTATCACACAATACTAATGGATATCATCATCAATTTTATATATCACAAAAGCCTCAGGGTAATGAATTCTTTAAAAAAAAAATAAAAAAAAAATAAAAAAAAAAATTCATATTAACTTAGAATTTTTAGAAAGTGTTGAGGGATAGAAACAATATTAAGCCTTAATAAATATTCTAGCAAAAAATATGGCTTCATTTAAGAGGTTTGCAAGATCAACACCATCAAGTATAGAGTATGTGCATTTATTTCTGAAGGTATTCACTCTTATATCGGAACTAGTGATATGAAGGGGAACATAGATCAAGTCTATAATTATTTAGGTGAGAATGTTGGTTTTAGTTCAAATGAGGTTCAGGGATATTTATTAACGTAAAATCTCTCAAGAACCATATTTTCTCACAGGTTTTGAATGTGATGCTTCAACATTGTCAAAACTGACCTCCGAACAATTTTTCTCTCTTGACGTTTTAAAGATATATATGGGATTTATAATTCACTTTGCAGGTATTTTCTATAGGATGTTAGTGTAGATCTAATGACAATTGAAACATGTTATGGAAGGCTCTATACCCACCTGATAATATTTTATAATTGGGCATGAAACGTTTGGTCCTCTCTCTGGAATTTTTGTGTAGTATGTTCGATTGTGGATAATGTATATATTAAAGAGTTTCATAAGGTGGTGTATCACCATGAGGAGCTGATACAAGACAATAGTTTGCTGACTGAGTGGTCTGGACCTGATCAATTTCTGAAAATTTGTAAGAGAGTTGCATGCTAATTCCCCACCCACTAATCTTGTATGTTGGGTCAAGAAACAATTGGTTCTCTCTAAAATTTCTATGTAATATCTTCAATTATGGATAGTGAAACATTCAAGAGTTTCATAAGGTGATGCGTCCCCATGAGGATATGATACAGGGCAACAAAAGTGCTCTACTCCCATTCTAATATAAATTCACATTGATTTAATAAGCCCAATCTTCTCAATCAGCCAGTAAATTTCAGTGATCTAATATCAGAATCTTGACTCTTTGGGAGAGGAATTCCAAAGGGTATCGTATTTTACACTTATTTTATCCACGTACTCTCTAGCAATACCTTCTAATAATAGGGACACCATGAACTCCCATCAGCTAGTTTTAAAGGAGGAATAAATAGTCCACATGCTCACAGAACCTGTGGATATTGAAGGACAAAGTTCCCCTCAAGAAGTTGAGGTGCTAGAAGAAGAGTAGTGGAAGAATCAAACAGCATACATATTTCTCTTGTTTTAATTCAGAACCTAGTTCTTCATCTATCACAACCCCTCTCCTTTTAGTCGAGCATATATCACACCCTCTACTTTTAGTCCAGCATATATGTGTTTAAAACAACATCTACCTTAAATAAGATAGCTTCAATTTTTCTCTTGGCACTATGTATCGATCTCCTTACTAACCGATCGTTTCATGCAGACGTGGAACTGCTAGAATCTATATCAATATCTGATGCTACGACTTGGTCTCTGGATGTACCCTACCATGCCTCCCTGTCGATCGATATGAAGTGAAGCAACAACGAATGTGACAGTCACCAAGTAGACCTGATAACTGAAAATTACACTAACATGTAAGATATATCTTACAATCTACATAGATAAGAATCCTAAGCTTGTTTATACCATGCAAGAATAATAAATTTTTGAAGCTTGAAGGAAACTTATCTATGGAAGTCTCATTTATATTAGAATCCTATGAGATTATCCCATCTATTGTATATTAATTAAGGAATTCTTTTGGACAGTCACAGATTACCACAAATGGAGATCCTTTAAAGGAAAAGAAGTATCACACAATACTAATGGATATCATGATCTATTTTATATATCACAAAAGCCTTAGAGTAATGTCTTTCTTAAAATTTATTTTTTTTTTTCGTGGTAACTTAGAATTTTTTTAAAAAATTAAGGGATAGAAACAACAATAAGACTTAATAAATATTCCAACAAGAATTGTGGCTTCATTTAAGAGGTTTTCAAGATCAACACTTTCAAGTATAGTCTATCTTAAATTTATTTCTGAAGGTATTCACTGTTATATTGAAACTGGTGATATGAAGGGGAACATAGATGAAGTATGGAATTCTTCAGGTGATAATGGTGGTTTCAGTTCAAATGTTGCTTGGTGATATTTATTAGCGTAAAATTTCTCAAGCACCGTATTTTCTCACAGGTTTTGAATGTGATGCTTCAACATTATCAAAACTGGCCTCTGAACATTTTTTATCTCTTGATGTTTTAAAGATATATATGGGATTCATAATTGGCTTTGTAGATATTCTCTAAAGGATGTTAGTGTAGATCTAATGACAATTGAAAGGTGTTATGGTAGGCTCTCTGCCCACCAGATAATCTTTTATAATGGGCCATGCATCATGTGGTCCTCTCTTTGGAATTTTTATGTATTCTGTTCTATTATGGATAATGTATACATTAAATAGTTTCATAAGGTGGTGTGTCACCATGAGGAGATGATACAAGACAAAATTTTGTTGACTACGTTATCTGTGCCTGATCAACCTCTTCAAATTTATAAGAGGGTGGCACATTAATTCCCCACCCACTAATCGTGTATGTTGGGTCAAGCAACAACTGGTTCTCTCCGAAATTTCTATGTAATCCCTTGCATTATGGATAGTGCAAGATTCAAGAGCTTCGTAAGGTGATGCATCCCCATGAGGAGATGATACAGTGCAACAAAACTAACCCGCTCCCTTTCTCTTCCAAATTCACATTGATTTAACAAGCCCAATCTTCTCAGTCAACCACGAAATTTTAGTGATCTAATATCAACAACTTGAATCTTTTAGAAAAGAATTCAAAAGGGTACCGTATTTTACACTTATTTTATGAAAGGAATCCCTAAAAATACCTTATAATAATAGGGACACCATGATCTCCTCTCAACTAGCTTTAAAGGAGAAATAAATAGTTCACAAGCTGGCAGACGCCATGGATATTGAAGGACAAAGTTCCCCTCAATTATTTGAGGGGCTAGAAGAAGTGTAGTGGCAGAAGCAAGCAACATACATGTTGTTGTTGCTTTAAATCATAACCTAGTTCTTCATCTATCACAACCCCTCTCCTTTCAGTCAAGCATATATCACACCCTCTCATTTTAGTCGAGAATATATTTGTTTAACACAACATCTACCTTAAATAATATAACTTGGTTTTTTTTCTTGGCACTGGGTATCGATCTCCTTACCAACCAATTGCTTCAACTGGACATGGAACTGCTAGCATATATATCTATATTTGATGCTATGACTTGGTCTCTAGATGTGCCCTGCCCTACCTCCCTCCAAATCGATATATAATGAAGTCACAACGAATTGGATAGTCACCAAGTAGACTTGATAAGTGAAAATTACACTAACATTAAGTTATATCATACAATTTACACATATAAGAATCCTAAGCTAGTTTAGACCATGCAAGAATAATAAATTTCTGAATCTTGAAGGAAACATATCTATGGAAGTCCCATTTATATTAGAATTGAATGAGATTATCCTAGATACTATATCCAAATGTCCCTTTGTTATGGGAGAACATTTTGACTTGTCAAAAGACTCTATATCTATAACAGGAGAAGTTTCTCCCCCACATGGCCTAATTATATCATACACACCATGAATTAGCCTAATGGAATTTCCATCATCCACTAGTGAGTTAAAATCCTTGACAGACTCAAAATTAGTTTTTTTGTACTCAAGCATGCTCTGATTTGAAGCACAATGTCTTATGCCAGTATCCAGTGCAGCCCTAGTAGAAGAATCATCCCTATTGATTGGCCCAACATGGTTTTCTAAACTCTTAAGCACATCATCTGCAACATCTATGGAATTGGAGACCACATTGGTGTATGCTATCCCACTGGCTGTATATTTTGAACCTTTAGACATTGGATATATCTTCACTTGGTACATGAATTTAGTATTTTCATCTAGATAGTGCAACATTCAAGAGATTTGTAAGGTGAATAAGCACCATGAGGAGCTTATATAGGGCAACTAAACTGGTATTCTCACATTGTCATCTAAATTCACATAGATTGAACCTACCCAATATGCTCTGTCAACCAAGAAATTTTAGTGATCCAGAAGAAGCATTTGACACTCTAGGAACAAAATGCCAAAGGGTGTGGTAGTTTACACTTATTTTGTACATAGATACACTAGTAATACATTCTAATAATAGAGATGTCATGAACTCTCCTTAGGTATTTTTAAAGGAGGAAGAAATAATCCACCAGCTAACAAACCCCATGGAAAATGAAAGACGAAGTTCCGCTCAATCAGTTGAGGGGATAGAAGAAGCGAGTAGTGTTCTTTCTACCATTTACTTATGTATTTGATTCATTTGAGTATTAGGAGTCTACATTAAATGAGCCACCTGTAGGCTCACATGGAACTTTTATATTTTTGGTTTGTTAGAATATTTTTCAATGTTCCTACCAAAAATTGTCACGTTTTTTTAAGAAGTAAAAAACAAGAACTATGTAACTTGCTTCACACTTCAACCACATCATTTTAAATTAATACAAATTATGTCATGGAAGAAAGTGTAGTTTTTAGCAAGAAATATCCTTAAAGGATAGGTCACTCGGGCTGATTAGGATAACCATCAAACAAGAGACTGCAATTTTTACCAATATTGCATTATATTTTTAAAGATACATTCTTAAATAAATAAAAGAGAAAAATTGACTACCTACTTCTAAAGGTTTTTCTAACTTTCTCACCAACAAATACTTCTCCACCATTATTTTCATCAGGAGTTTGTATTACCTTCATGAATAGGTGTAAATTCACAAATATTTCCATTAGTAACAGGAATAGATCTAAATATAAGCATTAATTTGATATGAGAAACATATAAAATTATAATAGAATTTGGGAGTGGCATAATCAAGCAACATACATCTTTCTCTTGCTTTAAATCAGAGCCTAATTCTTCATATATTATAGTAGCTATACAAGAATGTAAAAATGTCAGTGTAAAATAATTCTAAATATAGTCCATCGATAAAAAGATCATCTATATCAAATCCATTAGATGCAGTGAAGCTATCCACAACCAATAGTATAGTTACCAAGTAGACATAATAAGTGAAAATTACACTAACATGTAAATTATAATTACAATTTACACATATAAGAATCCTAAGGTGGTTTAAACTATGCAAGAATAATAAATTTTTGAAGCTTGTAAAAATTTGGATGACTATATCTGGAACACTGTCAAACTCCATTGAAGAAAACTTATTTGTGGAACTCCAATTGATATTAGAACCTAAAGAGATTATCCCAGATACTGTATCCAAATGGCTCTGTGTTCTGGGATAAAATTTTGACTTATCAGAAGACTCTATATCTGTAATAGGACCAGTGTGTCCCCCACATGGCACAATTATATAATATACACCATGAATCAACCTAATGGAATGTCCAACATCCACTACTGAGTTAACATCCTTGAAAAAGTCAAAATGATTGTTTTGGTCTTCAAGCATGCTCTGATCAAAAGCATGATGCCTTATGACACTATCCAGTGCAACCTCATGAGTAAAAGGATCATCCCCAGTTATTAGTCCAACATGGTTGTACAATCTCTTGAGCACATCAACTACAAAATCTAGAGAACTGGAGACGACATGGGTATTTTCTATCCCATTGGATGTATATTCTAAATCTTTAGACATTGGAGATATCTTCGCTTGGGGCATGAATTTAGTATTTTCATGTGGATTAGGATTCACCACATTTGCATCAATGGAATTTAAATTTAACTGAAAAGCAGGGCTTGAAATAGAGTTAGTATTGGTACACACTAAATTCATTTTCAATATAGGAGTTATCAACAATAACAATGGGCCCATTGTTACTAGATATTATATCAACTTCTTTGTCTGATATGTCAGCAATTTTCATACCTGGATTGTCTTGAACCGAATTCTTCTGAGTACTCTGTATGTAATCAATACTCCCAACTTCAACTGGCTGAATATTGACTCGTGCACTATTGTGAATATCAACATCTACATATTCTAACTTTTCATTTCTAATATTTGATTCAACACCCATAAGAATATTGTAAGCTATAATAGCCAGAGTGTCAACTTCCAATTCATTACTAACATGAAATTCTAACTCAAATGATGGAACTTCATGAACTTCAATAGGTATACATTCTATCTGGAAAAGAAAACTCTTGTCATTATCAACATCTGCAACATTCTTGTCACCATCATAATCTACATATGCATCCTTATTACTTCCTGTAGTAATCTCAGCACCTGAAAACAGGTTCTGAACTAAAGTGGGTCCAATATGAGCCAAAAATTCATTAAAAGAAGGAAATTATAACTTAGAATATGGAACTTCATGAAATTATACATTGCCACTCTTATCACAATCAACATTAAGATATTCTCTCTTGTCACCATGAAAATTTACACACATTCTCTTGTCACTTCTATTAGTAGTTACACCACCCAAAGGTAGATTGTAAGCTGAAGTATATATGGGGTAGAAATACATAGTCAATTAGTAGAACACAATCAATTAGTAGAACAAAATTCCAACTCAAAATATGGCACTTCATGCACTTCAATAGGTTAATCGGTAATGTGATATGGTCCCTGTTGTTCTCCAAATAGAGTGGTCCTGACATCAACTGTATTCTTTTTTTCAAAATAATCTCCAACACCTGCATCAAGTTTGAAACCCTTGGTCAATATAAATTCTTCATATGATAAGCACAGTAAAATTTATTAGCACGTTGTGAAATATTCGTCTAAATTTTAAAACACAGAAGTGACATATGCATACCAGATGCATGCTTTCTTTGTTTAGTTTAAAATAAATTAAAATAAATTCCAAACTCACTATAGCTCCTAGGTTTTCCATAATTTTAACTTCCTACAAATGCAACTAAAAAAATGTGAACATCTTCAACTAACAAAACAGGCTCTCCCTAAACAAAAGCCACAAATGTAGTAGAATTTTTTGTAGGTGTGTTGAGATTGATCTTTCGTCGTTCTCTATGCAACAGAATTTCTTAAAAATCTGAAAAAATACAAAGCAACTTGGAAAAAAAGACACAAATTGAATCAGAAAAATGAGCTTTTGTGAATGTAGATATGGAAATGAGAAATGTCATAAAATACACTAACCCACATTCCATTAAAATTTTAAAGAGGAGTTTTACTACCATGTTATTGGATTGAAATAATATCATCCTCATACCATCTCATTGAAGTATTGTAATAGGTATTGGGCTTGAAGAATGATCTTCATGAATAACATATTAGCATCCCTCACGATTAGAAGATCACATCTGCAACATCACAACAACCAAATAATGTTTCATTACAATAATTTTTTTGTAAAGACTGAGAGTAGGGTGAATTAGTATTTCTTTTCAGTTGTTATTATAACAAGTTAAATTCTAAAAAAAATGAATAATTTTATTATAGAAGGAAGGATAATGATCCTTTTACAAATGAATGAGTACAATCATTTCCAAGCACCAACTTGGACTTAATGAGGCTCCAACCTCTAGGCCTTCCACCCTATCTTCTCCAAGGGTCAAAACTTGAATTTTAGAGGCTCCAACCTCTAGGATGCCAATCCTCAAGTTTTGATAAAATTAGTAATGTACTTACTTACTTGAATAGCTTCACAAGATTCTGCATTGTTCAGTGATTCACATGTCCTATAGTTAATGCAATATTGCTCACTGATTTCTACTTCTTCATCATGCCTTCAGGTATGCTTAAGATGACTATCCTAAAGACAAATTTAAAACCTGCTTCAAAAGGTTGATTTCAGGCAATCTCCAAGGGCTTCCAAGGATCTGAAATGAAATGTCGCTAGAGGTCCAAATTCCCCTTTTAAAAATTCCACCACAGTTTGAGTTAATACTCTATCCATTGTCAGAGGTGAAATATCACAGATATGGGCCTTCAAATGTCTATAAAAAAGCCTTAATGTTGACAGTATAAGCCTTCACTTACTAATCGGAGGTAATTGTGGTAAAGTCTGAGTTAAGGAGGTGACACTCCACAATAAGGTATGCCACAAGACTCTTTCATATATTTACTGTAGGTGTGCCTCTGAGATTCTTTTTCAAGCACTATCTGAGTTTCACAAACACATATCCTTAGCCCACCAGAAAATTTTAACCAGAGCTTTTAAGGTAATATGAGGTGCACCGAGCTGTAGAACTAAAACTTCTCACAATCTAAAATATAACTCTACCACAAGAATTATTACAGGAAAAATGTCCGCAATCTCCCCCACAGCTATCTTAATGTCCCTGTCATCTTTACATGTGTTATGTCATCATTCTATGATTAAGGTTTAGTTCGTGTTGTGCCTGTAGTGGTATCGAGCTCCCAACTCTTCAATAGTCCAAAATCCAGCAAGAGATGAGGTCTACAGAATCCAAATAATATGATGGCACATTTCCATGAGTTGAGGAAAATATCCACAGATCGAAAACTGACCCTGGATGTTACATCTCCACCGTGACATAATTATTTGTTTTATTCTTTTCGACTGTTCACAATATGTGAACATATATGCCTATCTCCCGTTTATCCGAGTTGTAATAGATATTCAAACCGAGGAGATGATGAGGAGTGAGGTCTGAGACCTTATATTAATAGTGATGTTTCAATGGCTAAATGAAGTGACATTTCATTTAAGGGTAGGCTGACTTGAGAGGTTTTAGCATAGGTCATCTCAGATAACAAGTATGATATTCCATCTTTAAAATTCAGGTTCTCTAAAACTATTTGGGTTAGGAGGAAAGCCAGGGCTCATTAGAAAGCCAAAATTATGATCTAGAGGATGGTGAAGGTCTCATAGAGAAATTCTTCCTCTAAGGTAGTGAAAATTTAATTTTTAGTGTGACTGGTCATTTATTCGTGCAGATATGGAGGTAGGGCAGAATTCCTTCGAGTGTTGGTCTTATTTATGGTTTGATTCTTCATTTTTTTCCTTCATTTTTCATAAAGGTATATGACTAACTCTTCTACATCATCATCTAACATCCCATCAATTACAACCTAGATTAAGGTACATGAATAACTCCTCTTTACCATCATCTATCATTCCCTCAATGAAAACCTAGATTAACAATCTCCCCCTTTGTCATTGATGGAAATATTCCACATTTTTCTCCCCCTTTGACATCAATAGAAAATGGGGTGCTAACATACTCTCCCTGTCATGTTGCTCCTTTGCTTGGTTTCTTCTTTTTTTCTAATGTGATGCAAGAGTAATAACCCCCATCTTTTGGCAAAAATATTAAAATGCTTCTCGCGGACGGGGTTTTGTAAAGATATCTACAATTTTCTCCTTTGTATTAACATATTCCAACTTGATATTATGTTCAACAACTTGTTCACAAAGAAAGTGGTATGTGATTGGAATATGTTTGGTCTTTGACTGCATCACTGGATTATTTCAAAGGCTTGTGGCACTAGTGTTGTCATAGAAAATGGTGATTGGTTGCTTAGTTTCTATGTTGACTTCTTTAAAAGCTTCCTTCGTCCATATTATTTGTGTACAAAAATCGGTAGCAACTATATATTCGTCTTCAGCTGTAGAAAGAGATATAGATGATTGTTTTTTGTTGAGCCAAGACACAAGACAATCTCCCATAAAGAATGCATATCCACTGGTACTTTTTCTATCATCCACGCTTCCAACCCATTCAGCATCGGAGTAAGTTGTTACTTTAAGAGTTGAGCTCTTAGGATACCAAAGACCAAAATCATCAATTCCTTTCAAATATCTAAGTATTCTCTTCACAACTACTAGATGAGATTGTTTAGGACTTGACTGAAATCTTGCTACCATTCCCACTCCTTGCATAATGTCTAGTATTATGGCAGTTAAGTATAGGAGAGCTCTAATTATTGACCTGTAAAGAGTTGCATCTATGAGAGGGGAATCATCATCTTTAGTTAATTTACAATTTGTGGTCATCGGTGTGCACAGTCTTCCATTCCATATCTTTTGAGCGTGTCTTTAAAATATTTTTCTTGAGAAATAAACATGCGTGCAATGATTTGAGATATTTTCTGACCAAGAATGTAGGATAAGTCACCAATAATTGAAATTTAAAACCTTTTTGACATATTTATATAAAATTCATGGTTCATCCCATCATCATTTCTAGCAAATATTAGATCATCAACGTATACAAGAGTGATCAATAATTTATCCTTGTTTATATTCATGTTAAGATTGCTTCCTGCCACTCTCTTTTTCAAACCTTCTTGTTTTAGATAGTGATCCAACTTTACATAAAAATCTCTATGGACTTCTTTCAACCCATACAAGGCTTTTTTCAACTTTCATACAAAGTCTTTCCCTTCAGCTACATCAAATCCTTCTGGTTGCTCCATGTAGACTTCTTCCTTGAGGTCTCCATTCAAAAATGTTAATTTTACATCTATTTGATAAACCTTGAATCCTTTTGAGAAAGTAAATGCTAAAAACATTCTTATAGCTTCCAATTGTGCTAGTGGTGCAAAGGTTTCTTCAAATTCAATTCCTTCAATTTGCAAGTATTTCTGATAATTTGTGTGTCCTCATTCATCTTGTTTTTTAATACCCATTTTGTTCAAATTATAATTTTATCTTATAGATGAGCTACTAGCTCCCAAGTCTCATTATTTTCAATTTGAGATATTTATTCTTCCATGGCTTTTATATAATGAGGATTTTTACTTGCTTGAGAAAAATTCTCATGTTCTATTAAAGATAAGAGAGCAACATCATCTTCTCTTGGACTATTTTTCATCCTTCTTTGAGTTTGAATTCCTACATCTATATTCCAAATAATTTGTTCTTTCATATGTTTTTTTAAAGGAAATACATCTTAGAATGAGTTTTTGAAGGTTCATTTTGAGGTTCTTCATCCTTTCCTTATTTTTCAGGTTCTTCTTCACTTTCTTCAAGAAAGGGCTCAACTTCATGATTTTCAATTTTTTTTTTGGAAGGGCTTCATCGATCTCCACATCAATGCTTTCCATTATTTTTTGTACTCGGATGTTGTAACATTTGTAAGCTTTGATCCAAGTGGAATATCCAAGAAATATTCCTTCGTCAACCCAAGAATCAAATTTTCCTGGTGAGTCATGATTGATCTTTATGAATCATTTGCTTTGAAAAATCCTGAAATATTTTACTAAAAAAGGTATTCCTTTCCATAATTCATAAGGATTCTTTTCATTATTTGGTCTTAGTTGAGTTCTATTTAAGGTATACTTGTCGTCCTGACTACTTCTCTCCAAAATTTTGGCTGCAAGCCAGTGGCTAGTAGCATTTTCCTTGCCATTTCTTGAATGGTTCGGTTCCTTCTTTCAACTACTCCATTTTATTTGGTGTCCTAGCAGCAGAGAGTTCTCTTTCAATTACATGCACTTTACAAAATTCATCAAACTCTTTTGAAGTGAATTATCCTCCTTTATTCATTCTAAGAAATTTAATCTTAGAATCTTTCTCATATTCAATGAGAGCTTTAAGATTCTTAAACCTTCAAATGATTCATATTTATATTTTATGAAATATACCCACATCATTCTAGTATAGTCATAAAAAATAAAGCAAAGTACCTTTCACCTTGAAGAGTTGGAGTTCTAGGTGGCACACACAAATCTTCATGAATGATATCCAGAGATCGTGATGTTGAGAACTCCTCAGTTTTGTGGTTGGTTCTAGTTTTCTTTCCATGTTGGCATGGGCCACATACAACTTGGTTTGGCTTGAACTTATTTGTATTTTCCTTTACTGTTTTGATTTTTTTGATATTAATGAAGTTATCAAAAATTTTGTGCCCCAATTGCTTGTGCCATAACCAACTTTTATTTTTTTTACTTAAGTAACATTTATCCTCTTGGATTTTATTTAGAATGTAAACATTATCTTGTGTTCTTACGCCTTTTACCACAAGTTCTCAGGAGGATGAGTATCTTATTTCACATTTTTTAGTACTAAGAACAAAATTATGTCCTTGGTCACAAATTTGGCTAACATTTAAGAGATTTTGTTTGAGCCCTTCTACCAACAAAGTATTTTGAGCCTTTCCTTGTCCATTAATGAGGGTAGCAGTTACTTTTCCAATGATTTTAGCAGATCCACTTCCAAAGGATACATTTCCGTTCTTTTTTTTCAAAGAGACGAACTTCTTTTGGTCACATGTCATATGTATTGAGCATCCACTATCCACGAACCAATGATTTCCATCACTATGAGCACATAGAGCTAGGCCACATTTATTCGTATTGAGATTCGTCCTTTTAGCTTCATCTCTTTTGAGTGGGAAATTTTGTTCATTATGATCATAATTATTACATAATGAGAAATTCAGATAAAATTTAGCCAAATGATCAAAAGAATTGTAAGTTTGGATTTGTCCTTGTTGTTTGGGACCACATAGTTTGTTTTTTTGAAATTTCAGTCTTGGTGCTTCATCCTTATGAGCCTTGAAATGCTTAGCTTGATGACCAAAGTTTTCACAATAATAAAAATACCCAAGAAAGATAGTTTGGTACCTATTGTAATAACCATAACTTGAATCAACATTATTCCTTGGAGTTTCTCTTCCTTCATTTCTTGGATTTGAGATGGGCCTTTGTTCTTGGCAAGCGGAAGGCTTCTTTTCTTTGATGGAAAGAAAGTATGTCGACATAACTCATTGTGTTATCCTTAGTACTTGATGGTTATCCTTTGAAACCAATCCCACATTTCTCATATTGAGGTTTTTTATTATTAAGGATGTTATCAAGTGCTTGAGAGCTTTGCCAACTCCTTTTGACTTGCTCCAACTCCTTCCTTAGAGATACTATTTCAACTTCAAATTTTTTAGAGGTATATTCTTTTTATTTTAGCTTATTATTCAGGAAGTCTTCCCTTATTTTTGCTTCCTCCTTTTCTACTTTAAGAGAAATGATATTCTTTAGTAAATTATCATTTTTTTCAATGGAACTTACTAGTAATTCATGCACATTTCCTTATTCTTCTAGATCTGAATCCTCATCATTTGTGAATGCCATGAATAACACTTATTTTCTTCCAACATAGTCATTTTCTTCATCTGATTCATCATCACCTACTTAGTGATGAGGGATATTTCTAGTTGATTTCTTCTTGACGACTAAAAATTCATCCTCATCAGACTCATCTTGTTTGGAGAAGAAGTCCTTCTTATTAAACTCCTTATTTTTTTACCCCATCCTTTTAGAGTCTTTTTCATCATCAATATCATGTTTATGAGGACATTTTGCAGCATAATGACATATTATTCCTCATTTAAAACAAATAAGAGGGTACTTACCTTTTATCTTGGATCCCTTCTTTAGTATTCATACAAATTGTGCTAATTTGGTTCAACATCGGAGTCATCACTGTTGTTATTCCATTCTTTCCTTATTTTTGTTAACTTTGAGGCTTTAAATGCTACTTCTTTGGAATTTGAGATTCCTTTCCTCATCTCATAGGCAATGAGAATTCCATGAAGTTCATCCATCTTGAGAGTATATAGGTCCTTCATTTCTTCTATGGCACTTACTTTGGAGGAAAATCTATCATGAATAGATCTCAAGATTTTTTGAACAACAGTGATTTCTTCAACATTTTCTCCTAACCCTTAGAGAGTTGACCACTTCAGCTACTCAGAGAAAATATGATGCAATATCTTCTTCTTCGTCGATTTTCAGACTTTTGAATTGCCTTCTATGAGTTTGAAGCTTTTCATTCTTAACTTTGGACTCCCCATCATATAGGTAAACCAACTTATGCCATACTTCTTTGGCCGAGTCACAATTCATGACCTTTGTGAATTCAAAATAAGAGATTCCACTAGTAATGGAATTTAGAGATTTTACATTAGAAATGTAGGCTTTTCTTTCCTCTCAATCAGTTAGAAGAGTGGAGGGAGATTTGTACCCATTCAAAATAGAATGCCATACCTCAGGTTGAAGGGACACTAAATAGTAAGACATCCACTTCTTCCTAAAACCAAAGTTAGTTCCATCAAACATAGGTAGCTTCCCTGACACTTCTATATTCTTCATTGTGTCTAAGAATCCTTCTTCCAATTGTTAGGTTGATAATGAAGAAGCGAGCTCTGATACCAACTGTTGGAAATACTGAGAGGGGGGTGAATCAATATTTATTTTCAATTGCTATTATAACAAGTTAGATTCCACACAAAAATGAATATTTTTTTATAGAAGGAAGGATAATGATCCTTTTACAAATGAATGAGTACAATGATTTCCAAGCACCAACTTGGACTTAATGAGGCTCCGACCTCTAGGGATTCAACCCTATCTTCTCCGATTCTCCAACCTTGAATTTTAGAGGCTCCAACCTCTAGGACACCAATCCTACATTTTTTATAAAATGAGTAATGTATTTACTTACTTGAATAGCTTCACAAGATTCTGCATTGTTGAATGCTTCACATGTCCTATAATTAATGCCATACTGCTGACTAATTTTTACTTCAATATTGTGCCTTCAAGTATGCTCAAGATGACTGTCCTAAATAAAATTTTAAATCCTCCTTCAAAAGGCTGATTCAAGGTGATCTCTAAGGGCTTCCAAGGATATGCAACAATCTGTCACTACATGTCCAAATTCGTCTTTTAAAAATGCCACCACAGTTCGAGTTAATACTCTGTCCACTGCCTGAGGTGAAATATCATAGATCTGGGCCTTCAAAGTTCCATAACAAGGAATTCCTGTTGACATTATGAGCTTTCACTTACTGATCTGAGGTAACAGTGGTAAACTACGAGCTAAGGAGGTGAAATTCCAGAGCAAGGTATGCTATAGGACTTGTTTATACATTGACTGTAGTTGTGTCTCTAATATATTTTTTCAAGCACTGTCCGAGTTTCACAAACACATACCCTTATCCCACCATAAAAGGTTAACGACGTTTTTTAAGGTAATATGAGGTGCATCGAGCTGTAGAAAAAAAAAAATCTCAAAATCCGAAATATAACTTTTCCACAATAATTATTACAGGAAAAATGTCTGCAATATCCTCCACATGTATCTTAATGTCTCTGTACTCTTTAACTATGTTATGCCATATTTCTATGATTAAGGTTTAGTCTATGTTGTAGCTGCCTGTGGTGGAATCGAGCTCCCAAATATTCCACAATCCAAAATAGAGCAAGATATGAGGTGTACAAAATCCAAATAATTTTAAGCCACCATTCCATGAGTTAAGGAAAATATCCAGAGATCGAAAACTGAACCTGGCTGTTACAGCTCCACTGTGACACAATTATTTGTTTTATTCTTCTTGATTGTTCAAAATATGTGAGCATATATCCCTATATCATTTTTATCTAAGAAGTAATAGATATTCAAACCGAGCTGATGATGAAGTGTGAGGTCCAAGACCTTATATTTATAGTTGTTTTCCCATGGATAACTGAAGTGACATGTCTTTTAAGGGTAGGCTAACTTGAGAGGTTTTAGCACAGGTCGGCTCATGTAACAGGTACGATATTCCATCTCAAAAATTTGATTTCCCTTAAACTATTTGGAGTTAGGAGAAAATTGACCGCTCATTAGAAATCTAAAATTATGCTCTAGAGGATGGTGAAGGTCTCATAGAGAAATTCTGCCTCTAAGGTAGTGAAAAATAATTTTTATTGTGAATGGTCAATTATTGGTGCATAAATGGTGTTGGGAAAAATAATGAGAGGGGGCATGAATCAGTATTTACAATAATCATAATCTTTTACTTTTCTCTTACTGATTTCTATACGCGACTTTGATTAATCCAACTAGCAAATATACGTGGATACTCTAAAAGAAACTTGTATATACTGAGATAATTTTATTGATAGATGAACTTTCAGAAATATTCTTTAACCCAGCTTATTAGTTATGCATTAGATAGTTAAGCAATAAATGTGTGCAATAATAATAGAATAAATCATCACACAAGAGCATCACACATGAACACCAAGATTTAAGGTGGAAACCCAATTCGGGAGAAAATCACCACTATTGTTGTCTCTGTCTTCAATATTTATTATATGGAAAACTGCTTACAATATTGTATTGGTGTAGACTCATACTAGCACACAAGCACCCACCTACAGAAGGTTGTAACCTTCTCTCGTTCTCCAGCTGCTACTGGAAGGGAGCTCTAACCCCCTGATCTCATTTACCCACCACTACTGGAAGGGAGATTCAACCCCTTGATCAGAACACCAACTTCTACTGGCACGAAGCTTCTACTTCCACACTAAAGGCTTCAACCCTCAAGACCACTATAGACCATGTTTCATTAATTTTCACATTGGATCCCATAGCTTCAACAAATCTCATCATAAAGATCATCAATATAAAATTAACCCAAACTTCAATTAGAACAGTGAGATCATTGTAACTAGAACACAGTAATAACCCAGATTTTAGAATCAGTATACATAATCAATCTCAACCCTAATCATTCATTATCTTAAAATAAATATGCTACTTCACTTTATTGATACCGCATGTATACATTCTTTCCTTCACACCAACCTACGTATAGATCTGAGAATACTAAATTTATAGAATATGATCAATCTCAGAACCAAATTTGAGGCTTTCAATCAGATATATTTTCAGTATTGCAAAACCCTTAATCAGTGAGTCATCATTAAACATATTTACTCGCTTATTGATCAGATTTGTACATATTCAACTTAGCAACATATAAAGCATTTAAGCAACCCAGATCTACATGAAGACTTCATTGACAAACATTAGAAATACAATAGCAATAAACATATAACCTCTGCAATAAGCTCCAGAAAACCCTGACTTCCATACGCGCTTTTTCTGAGACAAAGACACGCATATACGCGCTTTCACTGAGATGAACTAGCATATAGATATGCAAATATTAATTTTGTATAATGTTTCAGATCTATAGACTTACCTATATTTCTTCACTTCACTTCAGCAAACATGCGCTAGGTCACAGATCTAATCATCTCTTCAATAGATCAAGTACATAGTTATTTTAGGTCTAGAGATCCTAATCCATTATTGTATCCAAGGGTGCATCATAGATTCAGATCTACCAATAAAACAAACTTCATCCCATGCAGATATACTTCAAGGAGAAGTATTTAGTAACAACCCTTACACATGCACACCCTTGCACTATGATCTTCTTCTCCTTATATAGATTTAGATTTTACCAAGAGCATGAGCCAAAACCACACAACTATCGATGGTATTCTTGGACGGAATCAAACATACGACCCACAATGTAAATACGCCAGGCTAAACTCTCTTAATAGTGCCCCAATTATTCACAATTTTAGAGCTTAAAAGGCATACAGGACTTTCCTTCTTTGTACCTGCTTGTATACGCGACTTCTCTTCATAATAACTGAAAATATACCAGTTCTAGATGTATACGCGGGTTGTGTGTATACCAAGTAGCATATGTACGTGGGTTGCCTTCATCAAACCTGTGTTTACATTATGACATATTATATTTATCATTTCTCTAATCCTAACTGGATTACCTTTCTCTGTCACTTCTGAACTAACTTGTAGATACATCATTTGTATATCTTTAACACATAGGTTACTTCTCAAAGGAAACTCATCAAGTAGGTTTCCATCAAGGAAAAATTCATCAAGTAGGTTGCCATCAACAACAACATATTGCATCATATTTCCAACAATATCCCCCTTTAGACATGATGGTGTTTTATCACCACAACAGATAGATACATTAATCATAACCATTATTCAAACACTAAGATACTCTCCCACTTTGACATCAAGGGAAAAGGGCGGATCAATACCAAAACAAGCTTTCTCTTCCCTTGTAGAAAGAAGAGCTCTGTAGATCTGATGTGCACTAAAATTAGCATGCTCCCCTTGAGTTCATGTTGAATCTTTAGAAATATTATTCAATGAATTACATGACTCTATAACACAACCGAGTATGACCTTTCCTATCACTAAGGACTCATACTTACATCAAATATCTAACCAAGTGGAATTACATATTTGACTCAACTTCGCAACCAAGTGGGTTTAAAATTTTTGATTCAACTACCCAGCCAAGTGGGTTTACAAATTTGAACAAGTCCTTACATGACTGAATATAAAATTTTTACATCATAGGTCTCAACATGACCTTTTTGTCAAATAACATATATGACTTTGTATAACCATGACCAGAAGAATCGCAAACAGAAGATCATAACACAACAACCAATCAAAATGCCAACAATGCATCCTTTTCAATCAAGGTTGGTGCTCTCCCTACACTTGTGCATCCTGAACACCTTCAACAACCGATGCATCAAGGCGTCTTCATCAAGGAGATAAATATCAAATAAAGGTATAGTAATATTAATACTGGAACAATAACATATATTTACCCAACAGCACCACAAAACTGTTTTGAAAACTGAGCCAGAGAAATTCTATCAGCGAAACCCATACGTGGTTTTATCCAGAGAAACTCGTGTATATACATGATTCGCCTTTATGAAACCAATGTACCAATTTCAATCTTCTAAAATTAAGGAAATTTGATAAGAGAGGCTGAGAGAACTCCCAACTTCTGTCAGAGTTATTTGAATGTTTCCTTGGAAAGAGGTTTAGTAAATATATCTGCAACTTGTTCTTTGAAGGGAACATACTCCAATTTAACCTTTTGTTCAAGCACTTGTTCACGTAGGAAGTGATACTTGATAGGAATGTGCTTGGTCTTGGAATGCATAATATGATTTTTTGAGATACTAATGGCACTTGTATTATCACATAGAATGGAGATGGGAGGTGAACATTTGATTTGAATATCTTGTAATGTCTGCATCATCCAAAGAAGTTGTGTGCAACATGTTGTGGCAGCCACATATTTTTCTTCCACTGTAGATAAGGCGATAGAACTTTGTTTCTTGCTGAACCAAGATACTAATCGGGGCCCCATATAGAATGCACCACCACTAGTGCTTTTTCGATCATCAACATTTCCAGCCCAAACCGCATCTGTGTAAGCATGAAGAGTGAGATGAACATTCTTTCGATACCATAGACCAAAGTCTTCAGTCCCTTGTAGATATTTGAATATTATTTTTACGGCCTGAAGTTGAGACTCTTTTGGATTAGCTTGGAATCGTCCAGCAATCCCAACTGCATGCATAATGACTGGTCTTGTCCTGATTAGATAAAGCAGACTTCCAATCATGGATCTATACTCCGGTGGATTCACCATGGGAGAATCATCATGAAAACTGAGGCTACATCCAATTACCATTGGAGTACTCACATGTTTGCAGTCTTCCATCCCATACTTTTTCAAAATTTGCTTGAAATATTTTGCTTGTGATAGAAATATTCCATTTGTTTCTTGTTGCACTTGTAAGCCAAGAAAATATGTTAGTTCCCCAAGTAATGAAATTTGAAATTCTTGCTACATAACATAAGAAAATTTTTGACTCATGGACTCTTCATTACTTCCAAAAATGATGTCATCAACATACACAACAATAAAAAATAGTTTATCATTCTCTATTTTTTTGTATAATTTATTGTTGGCAGATCCCTTTTTGAAACCTTGTTGTGGAAGATATTTGTCAAGATGATATTATCATGCCCGAGGAGCCTGTTTGAGACCATATAAATCCTTTTTAAGTTTGAAAACAAATTTTTCATCATTTCCTAGAATGAATCCTTCTGGTTGTTCTATAT
The DNA here is from genome assembly GCA_034641835.2 of Pinus albicaulis. Classification (NCBI taxonomy): domain Eukaryota; kingdom Viridiplantae; phylum Streptophyta; class Pinopsida; order Pinales; family Pinaceae; genus Pinus; species Pinus albicaulis. Next base: position 928,363,466 of record CM076575.1, on the reverse strand, counting down.
AAATTTATTCTTCTAGATCACCATTCAGGAAAGAAGATTTTGCATCCATTTGATAAACTTTGAATTGTTGAAAACTTGAAAAAGCAAGTAACATTCTTATGGCTTCAATTCTGCCTACAGGAGCAAATGTTTCTTCAAAGTCTATACCTTCTTACTGAGCATACCCTTTACAAACAAGTCTAAATTTGCTTCTAATAACATCTCCATTTTCATTTAACTTGTTTTTTAATATCCATTTTGTTCCAATAACATTTTTATAATGTGGTCTTGGAACCAATTCCCAAGTATGATTTTTTTTCAATTTGATCAAGTTCTTCATTCATGGCTTGAATCAAGCATTCACCTTTACTAGCTTGATTTACATTCTATGGTTCAATAGTGGATAAAAATGCCAAATTTATAGGTGATCCTACAAGACCTCTTCTTGTTTGGACATTTGATCCCTTTTTTCCTAGAATTTGAGATTTTAGATGATTCTTTTGAACATACCTGGATGGAGCCTTTTCAGATATATCTTCTTTTGGTGCTTCATGGGTTCTCCTTCTATATTTTTTCTATTTGATGAGCTAAAGTATACATCATCATCATCTTCATTTGTTATTGTTATTTCCCTTTTAGGAGCTGTGAGAAGCTCATCAATTACAACATCAATAAATTCAACAATCTTCCGAAGACTTTTATTGAAACATTTATATGTTTTATTTCTAGAAGAGTAACCAAGAAATATTCCTTCATCTGCTCTAGGTTCAAACTTACCAAGTTTTTCATCATTTTCTTGATAAAACATTTTCTTCCAAAAACTCTAAAATGCTTTACAGTGGGAAGATTACCATACTAAAGTTCATAAGGAGTTTTATCACTGTTTATATGAACATGAGCCTTGTTAAGAATATTTACTGCAGTATGCGTTGCTTCTCCCCAAAAGGTATCGAGAGTTCTAGACTCATCAAGCATAACACAAGCCATCTATTGAACTATTCTATTAATTAATTCTGCCACAGAATTTTGTTGTGGGGTTCCAGCTACAGAACACTGTCTTTTTATGCCATGATGTTCACGGAAGTCAAAGAATTCATCTGATATATATTCTCCTCCTCAGTCATATCTAAGACATTTTATTTTTAGATCTAATTCATTTCCAACCAAAGCTTTGAAGACCTTAAATTTTTCAAAAGCTTCATCTTTATGTTTTAGTAAACTGATCCAACACATTCTACAGTACTCATCAATAAATAAAATATATTATTTTTCTCCATGGGGTGACTTTTTCCTTATAGGACCACATAGATCAGTATGTATAAGTTCAAGAGGCTTACTTGCTGATCCTTCTTTGGCATTGAATTGCACCCTAGTTTTCTTACCAAATTGGCATGGTTTGCATATGGTACTTTCAGGCATACTGATGCTGGGTAGATCATGAACAGCTTTGAGTATGATATATTTGCTTATTTAAGAGAAGCTCAAAAGTCCCAATCTTCTGTGCCATAACCAATTTTCTGTAGATTTACCCAAGTAGCATTGCTCTTGGCCACCTTTCAATATATACAGATTTCTTGGTGTTTTAGTTCCTTTTATTACTATTTTTCTGTGTCAAGTTCATGTACTACACATTATTTTGAACTAAATACAACTTCATTTCCTTGATCACACATTTGGCTTACTCTCAACAAGTAATGCTTTAACCCATTCACATACATAACATTGTTAGATTTAACATTTTATTTTAGAAACATAGAACGTTTACCCTTAATGATAGCAGGAGAGTCATTTCCAAAAGCAACATTCTTTTCTTTCTCTAATGCATTATATGAAAGAAGTTTATTTTTATCACCTGTCATGTGTTTTGAGCATCTTCTATCAATGTACCATTGATTTTCTTTTGCTTCTACAAATAACGCTATGCCACAACTTTCAACCCATGAGTTGATCTTTCTCCATACCTTGGAATTTGTGGGTATATGTTCTTTTGGCTGAAGTTTGCTCTTGCATTCAGATACTTCATGTCCAAATTTATTTCAATAAGAACATTCAATTCCGCCTTGAAGAGGAGAAAAGTTGTTGTAATTATTCTTCTTTACTCCAATCTCATTTCTTTTCTTTCTAGCTTCTCTGGTCATGATGGTTTTGTATGAAACACATTGTACAACTTTGTGACCAAAATCATGACATGAGAAACATTGTCCATTAAAGAAGAAATTTTTGCAATCATGAAACCTTCTATTTATTTTGACCTGCTAATTATATTTTTGTTATTATTCTTCCTTGAATTGAAGTGGACATGCTTTACCTGTGTAGTTTCTTTGTTCTTTTGTTGAGTAACAAAATGTTGTTGGATGGATTTAGCTACATTCAGATAGCTTGGTGCTGAAGACTGAGAGGATTCTCCGATATATCCAAGATCTTTCTTTACAAGAGGAGAGAGTTTTACCTTGATAATTTCATCTAAGGTTTCATATCGTTTATCAAATCTAAGATTTAAAATTTTCACTTTCTAAATTTCCTTTCCTAGACTTACTATTTCACGTTCTAATTTCTCATTGTGCTTCCCCTTTTCTATAAGCTGATTATTTAGAGTATCTATGACAATTTTGTTTTCTTCCAAACATATTTTGAGTTGATTTATTTCTTGAAGAAAGTGATTTTCTTCTAATGCATCCATAAGAGTATCTTTAGCCTCACTAGAGACTTTTTCAAAATCCGTGAGTAGTCTAATATCTTGATCAGATTCTCCTTCTTCACTATTTGATAGAACATCACTATCTTCATGAGTATAATAGATTTTTCTATTGATAAACCACTTCTTATTTCCTTTTGCCACTACCTTTCCTTTTTCATGATGATCTTTATGGGGACATTTAGCAGCATAATGACCAACTCTTCCACAAGTAAAAAATTTAAAAGGAAGCTTACCTCTGAACCTTCCAGTGCCAAGTTGTAGCCTTTTTACAAAATTTATCTCAACTTCTTCTGAAACATACCCGGATTCTTCTTTTTCTTCTACTTCATTTCCTTTTGTAGTAGCTTTAAAGACAACTTCTTTGACTTCAAATGGAACTCCTTTCCTCATTTCACATGCAGTTAGAATCCCATGAGGTTGAACAATAGTAAGAGTTTCTAGATCCTGGTTCTCTTTAATAGCAAACACTTTTGACTCGAATTTGGGAGTTAAAAATTTTAAAACCTTTTCTACTATAGTAGTGTCATTTATGGTTTCTCTCAAATTTCTCATATGATTTGCAATATCATATAGATGTAAAGAGAAACTAACAATGCTTTCCTCATTATGCATTCTGAGAGTTTGGAGTTTAGCACTTTTTACCTTAGCATCACCTTCATAGCTTAGAATAATTTTGTCCGATATCTCCTTTGTTATATTCAACTGCATGACTTTGACAAATTTTGATTCAGTCAAACTTCCCAATAATGCATTGACCGCCTTTGCATTGGTTTCATAGTTATTTCTTGCTATTGGATCTATTGGAACTGAAGCTGGATATTGATAACCTCCTTCAACTATAGCCCATACATCTCCTCCAAGAGACTGAAGATATGATCTTTTCCTTGTCTTCCAGAAGATTAAATTGTTTTTGTTGAAGAGAGGAGGCCTGATAGATTTTGTCCCCATCTTGATTGCTCATCTTAGCTGATATTCCTTCTAGTAATTAAGCTTCTTCAGAAGGACCTTCTCTGATACCAATTGTTGGGAAAAATATCGAGAGGGGGGGGAATCAATATTTAAAATAATCACAATCTTTTACTTTTATCTTACTGATTTCTATACATGACTTTGATTATCCCAACTAGCGTATATATGTGGATACAGTAAAACAAACTTGCATATACTGACATAACTTTATAGATAGATGAAATTTTAGAAATATTCTTTAACCCAACTTATTAGTTATGCATCAAATAGTTAAGCAGTAAATGTATGCAGTAATAACAGAATAAATCATCACACAAGAGCATCACACGTGAACTCCAAGGTTTAAGGTGGAAACCCAATTCGGGAGAAAACCACTGCTACTATCATCTTTGTCTTCAACATTTATTATATGGAAAACTTCTTACAGTATTGTATTGGCACAAACTCATACCAGCACACAGGCACCCACTTGCAGAAGGCTGCAACATTCTCTCGTTCTATAGTTGCTACTGGAAGGGAGCTCCAACCCCCTAATATCGTTTACTAGCCACTACTGGAAGGGAGATTCAACCCCTTGATCAGAACACCAAATTCTCTTCGCAGGAAGCTTCTACTTCCACATTGAAGGCTTCAACCCTCAGAACCACTACAAGCCATGTTTCATCAATTTTCACACTAGATCCCACAAATTCAATAGAAATCTTCATAAATATCATCAATAATAAACTTAACCAAAAATTCAATTAGAATAGTGAGATCACTGTAAGCAGAACATAGTAATAACCCAGATTTCAGAATCAGTATGCAAAATCAATCTCAACCCTAATCATTCATTATCTTAAAGTACATATGTTACTTCACTTTAATGATCCTGTGTGTATATGCACTTTCCTTCACACCAACCTCCGTATAGATCTAAGAATACTGAATTCACAGAATATGATCAGTCTCATAACCAAATCTGAGGCTTTCAATAAGATATATTTTCAGTATTGCAGAACCCTTAATCAGTCAGTCATCATTAAACCATTAGGGGATTTTTGAGGTCTAAAATTGCCCTCCTAAGGAAATTATAAAATAATAGTGGAAATACTAAAATAATACTAGATTACATTATCAAATTTAAAGGGAAAAAAGATTAAAATAATAATAAAATAATAAAACTACTCTTTCAACTCGTATTTTAAACTTAAATCTCTAAGGTTTTACTCAAATTTCGAATGGAAACACTCATTGGATGCATAATTTAATTCCTTATCCAAGGAGTACCCATGTTACATACTTTCGATGGACCCTGCTACATGAAAAATGAGAAATACATGAAAAACATGATTGTAATCACTTTTTTTTCATGTATTTCTCATTTTTCGTGTAGCAAGGTCCATCAGAAGTATGCAACATAGGTACTCCTTGGATGAGGAATTAAATTTTTCATCCAATGAGTACTCCTCGAAATTTGAGTAAAAACTTAGGGAGATAAGTTGAAAATACGAGTTGAAAATGTAGTTATATTATTTTATTATTTATTATTCTTTTGCTTTTTTACTCCAAAATGGTGAATCATCCCCCATGGTTGACATCATCATCTTGAATCCTATTGGTTCTTATAAAGTTTATTTTGGTTGTACATTTTTCTTAGGAGGCCCATTTTAGACTTCAAAATTCCCATAATGATATTTACTCACTCATTGATCAGATTTGTACATATTCAACTTAGCAGCATATACAATATTCAAGCAACCCAGATCTACATGAAGACTTCATTGACAGACATCAAAAATACAACAACAATAAACAAATAAACACTTTATTAAGCTTCAAAATACCCTAACTTTGATATGCGCTTTTTCTGATACAAAGTTGCGTATATACGCGCTTTCACCGAGATGAACTAGTGTATAGATCTATAAATACTAATTTTGCAGAGTTTTTCTGATCTATAGACTTACCCAGATTTCTTCACTTCACTTCAACAAACAAGTGCCATGTCACAGATCTACTCATCTCTTCAATAGATCAAGTACACAGTTATTTCAGTTCTAGAGATCCTGATCCATCATTGTCTCCAAGTGTGCATCATAGATTCAGATCTACCAATAAAACAGAGTTCATCGCATGCAGATATACTTCAGAGAGAAGTATTTTGTAATAACCCTTACACATGCACACCCTTGCACTATGATCTTCTTCTCCTTATATAGATTTAGCTTTTATCAATACCATGAGCCAAAACCACACAACTGCCGATGGTCTTCTTGGACGGAATCAAATAGACAACACAGCACTCAATATTGTGGGCTAATACGATGGTAATGCCCCCTGGTATCATAATTTTAGAGTGCAAAAAGCATACGTGACTTTTCTTCTTTGTACCCGCATGTATACACAACTTCTCCTCATAATCACAGTGAATATACTAATTCAGGATGTATACGTAGGTTTCTTGTATACCAAGTAGCATATGTACGCGGGTTTCCTTCATCAAACCTGCATATACATTATGACATATAATATTTATCATTTCTCTGATCCTAACTAGATTACCTTTCTCTGTCACTTCTAAACTAACCTATAGATACATCATTTGTACATCTTTAACACATAGGTTGCTTATCAAAGGCAACTCATCAAGTAGGTTTCCATCAAGGACAACTTCATCAAGTAGGTTGCCATCAAGGACAACATATTGCATCATATTGCCAATAAATGGAGGTCAGGCAGAATTCCTTCAAGTGTTGGGCTTCAAGTGTCGATTATTGTATCATTTGTAAGCTTTTCTCCTAGTAAAATATCCAAGAAATATTCCTTCCTCAACTTGAGAATCAAATTTTCCTGGTGAGTCATCATTGACTTTTCTGAAACATTGGCTTCCAAAAATCCTGAAGTACGTTACTGAAGTAGGGTTTCCTTTCCATTATTCATAAGGATTCTTGTCATTATTTGGTCTTAGTTGAGTTTGATTCAAGGCATAAACCACACTCTTGACTACTTCTTTCCAAAATTTTGGTTGCAAATCAACTGCTACTAGAATTATACTTTCCATTTCTTTAACGGTTCGGTTCCTTCTTTCAACTAATCCATTTTCTTGGGTTTTCTAGTAGGAAAGAGTTCTATTTCGATTTCATGCACTTTACATAAATTATCGAATTATTTTGAAGTGAATTCTCCTCCTCTATCCATTCTAATACATTTAATCTTAGAATCTTTCTCATTTTCAACAAGAGCTTTAAGATTCTTAAAAAATTCAAATGCTTCAGATTTGTATTTTATGAAATATACCCACATCATTCTAGTATAGTCATCAACTAATAAAGAAAAGTACCTTTCACCTTGAAGTGCTAGATTTATAGTTGGACCACATAAATCTGCATGAATAATCTTCATATGTTTTGATGTTGACAACTTTTTAGTCTTGAAACTGGTTCTATTTTACTTTCCATGTTGGCATGGGCCACATACGACTTGATTTCACTTGAAAATATTTGAAATGTCCCTTATTGCATTAATTTTTCTGATATTAATCAATTTATCAAAACTTGTATTCCCCAATCGCTTGTGCCATAACCAACTTTCATATGTTTAACTTAAGTAACATTTATCTTCTTGGATTTTTATTATAATGTAAATGGTATTTGATGTTCTTACTCCTTTATCCACAATTTATCCTAAGGATTAGTATCTTATTTCACAACTTTTAGTGCTAAAGACAACATTATGTCCTTGGTCGCAAATTTGGCTAACACTAATGAGATTTTGTTTGATCCCTTCTACCAGCAATGTATTTTGAGCCTTTCCCTGTCTTTTAACAAGGGTACCAGTTCCTTTTCCAGTGATTTTAGCAGATCAACTTCCAAAGGATACATTTCCATTCTTTTTTTTCAATGAGAAAAACTTATTTTGGTTACGTGTCATATGTCTTGAGCATCAACTATCCATGAACCAATGATTTTCATCACTAAGATCAACTTCCAAAGGATACATTTCCATTCTTTTTGTTCAATGAGAAAAACTTATTTTGGTCACTTGTCATATGTCTTGAGCATCAACTATCCATGAACCAATGATTTTCATCACTATGGACACATAGAGCTAGGCCAAATTTATCTATATTGAGATACCCATTTTAGCTTCCTCATTTTTTAGTGGGAAAGTTTGTTCATTATGACAATAATTATTACATAATAAGAAATTTGGATCAAACTTAGCCAAAGGATCAAAAGAATTGTATGTCTTGATTTATCCTTTCTCTTTGGGACCACGCAGTTTGTTTATTTGATCTTTCAATCTTGGTGCTTCATTCTTATGAGCGTTATAATGCTTAGCCTGATGACCAAGGTTTTTACAATAGTAACAATACCCAAGAAATATATTTTTGTACCTATTGCAATAGCCATAACTTGAATCAACATTCTTCCTTGGAGTTTCTCTTCCTTCATTCCTTGGATTTGAGATGGGCCTTTGTTCTTGTCGAGATGATTTATCTTCTTTTGGATGGCTAGAAAGTATGTCAGCATAACTCCTTGCCCTATCCTTAGTACTTGATGATTCACCTTTGAAACAAATCCCAAATTTTTCATATTAAGGTTTTTGAGTATGAAGGGTGTTATCAAGTTCTTGAGAGCTTTTCCAACTCCTTGTGACTTGCTCCAACTCATTCCTGAGAGATACTATTTCAACTTCACGTTTTTCATAAATTTCTTCTTTTTCTTTTAGTTTATTGTTTAAGAAATCGTCCATTATTTTTATTTCCTCCTTTTCTACTTTGAGAGAAATTATACTCTTTCGTAATTTCTCATTTTCTTCAATGGCACTTATTGGTAATTCATCCACATTTCCTTCGTCTTCTAGTCTTTAATAATTATCATTTGTGAATGCCATGAATAATACTTATTTTCTCCCAACATAGTCATTTTCTTCATTTGATTCATCATCACCCCCTTTGTGATGAGGGACATTTCTTGTTGATTTCTTCTTGATGACTATAAATTCACCTTCATCAGACTCATCTTGTTTAGAGAAGAAGTTATTCTTATTAAACCCTTTATTTTTGTACACCATCCTTTTAGAATCCTCCTCATCATCACTATCATGTTTATGAGGACATTTTGTAGCATAATGAACTATTATCCTGCATTGCAAACAAATAAGAGGGTACTTGCCTTTTAGCTTGGATCCCTTTTGTATTGTTCATACAAATTATGCTAATTTGGTTTCAGCATCAAATTCATCACTACTGTTATTCCATCCTTTCCCCCTTTTTGTTTATTTTGAGGCTTTGAATGTTGCTTCTTTGGAATTTCGGATTCCTTTCCTCATCTCAAAGGAAATGAGAATTCCATGAATTTAATCCATCTTGAGAGTATCTAGGTGCTTCATTTCTTCTATGGCACTTACTTTGGATTCAAATCAATCAGGAAGAAATCTCAAGATTTTTTGAACAACAGTTCTTTCTTCAACATTTTCTCCTAACCCTTCAAGAGAGTTGACAACTTCAACTTATCGGAGAAAGTATGATGCAATATCTTCTTCGCCATCCATTTTCAGACTTTTAACTTGACTTGTATGAGTTTGAAGTTGTTCCTTCTTAACTTTGGAGTTCCCATAATATAAGGAAACCAACTTATCCCATATTTCTTTGGCCGAGTCACAATTCATGACTTTTGTGAATTCAGAATCATAGATTCCACTAGTAATGGAATTTATAGCTTTGGCATTAGCAATGTAAGCTTTTCTTTCCTCTAGATTAGTTGGAAGAGTGGAAGGATATTTTTACCCATTCAAAGAAAAATGCCACACATTAGGTCCAAGGGACATTAAATATTAGGACATCCTCTTCTTCCAAAAACCAAAGTTTGTTCCATGGAACATAGGAAGCTTTCCTATCACTTATTCATTCTTCATTGCATTTAAGAATCCTTCTTCCAGCTATGAGGGTGATAATTAATAAGGTGGCTCTAATACCAATTCTAGAAAATACTAAGAGGGGGATGAATCAATATTTCTTTTCAATTTCTATATAACCAGTTAGATTATTCACAATTAAAATCAGAGAAATGAATAATAAATCTTTTATTATAAATATGAGAGGACACGAAATCCTTTTTACAAGAATTTGAGTACAATTATGTTTAATGGCACCAACCCATCAACCTTACAAGCTCCAACCTATTTCCAAGCACCAACTTGGAATTTTGTGAGGCTACAAACTATAGGGCTTTGACCCTATCCTTCTCAAGGCTCCAACATTGTTTTTAGAGGATCCAACACCTAGGGCACCAACCCTTCAGTCTTTATGTACTTTCAAGAGTGTCTTCAACAAAATTATTCAATGTTCAATGCATTAATCCAAAATTGTGCTTGAATGTCAAGAAGGTCTCCACCGTTGTTACACAACTCCAACACTTCAACAATCTGTGTTTATCAAAAAAAGGATGGTCAACACAATTGAACCACAAAAATCAAGATCACTAGATGTATGATAAGACTTCATACCATTGTAAGATAACGTTGGTGCACTAAACTTAACCACAATCAACGTATGCCCTTACAAACTGAGCCATGAAAAAATTAATTTCTGCACCAGCCTCCACAACTTCGGATATGGTTTAGTGGTCCAATCATATTATACTCCTATTGTAAGTTCTACAATATCTGAAATATGTCAAGACAGAGATCCGAGCCATCCACCAAAACTAACCAACAACAAAATCCAAGCCACTATAACTAGATCTATGTTATGAATGGTGACACTGTAGGAACACCAAACCAATAGCCTTTCAAGCCACTATAATCCCATTATGAGATTTTTACCCAGTCTAACCCCTACAGAGAGGTCTAAGACTATAATTATACACAGGTTTGAGGCTCGTATATTCTCACAAGTATGATGATATGGAGGTTACAACACTGTAACGAATCCACTATAATTTTTGAGTGACATGTGCGAATGTCTCCACAGGATTTTGATAGTGTGTTTTAATTCACTTCAAGCCCAAAACATAATTGTTCTCCTTTTATTCTTTAGGTTCACAGGATGTGAACTCAATCTATACCTTTCTATAGATGTGTTACCAAAATGATGATGGAGAAATGAAGTCTGAGCACTGTATATATAATGGTTTTTCAATGCTAAACAAAAAGAAACGTCACCACAAGCAAGCCTACATAGGAAGGCTAGGACAGGTTAGCTCCAAGGAGAGAATAATATCGTTAGCTTGAAAATTCTCATTCTCCCTCAGCGTTTGGAGTTTCCGACCTCCTTCCTTCCTCTAAGGTAGTAAAAAATATTTTTTAATGTGACTAGTCATTTATTAGTGCAGAAGTAGAATGCCTTCGAGTGATAGGCATCTTCGTGGTTTTATTTCCTCAAAGTTTTCCTTCTTCATCATAGGGTCATAGGCTCATAGTGTCATCCATTTCATCATGTCATCAAGGGTTGGTATTCTAGTCCTTCACGTCATGTCCATAATCATTCTCCATGTCCTCAACTATATCATCATCATCATTCGTTCCTCCATGTCATCATAAGGTCTCCAACCATGTAATATGTCATAAAGTAGCATCGATTAATTTTCATCAGGAGATCCCATCAAGAGAGATTCTATTTCATCAATGATAATTACTAACCAACAATGAAACCACTTGCTCGAAATCACAATGCCGTTAGACCAAAACCCGTAGGTGTTAGTCAACGATCGCATGGCCAGAGATAAATATTCACCAAAGAGAGTTAGTCCATGTCGTGAGACACACAGGGAGTGTTGGTTTATCAAGTGTCCAACAATATCCCCCCCAATGAGAGTCGGGGATGTATCGAACTCGTGACCTATGCTCTGATACCACTTGTTGGGAATCACAATGTCGTTAGACCAAAACCCGTAGGGGTTAATCAACAATCGCATCGCTAGAGATAAGGATCCACGAGAGGCATTTATTCCATGTCGGGAAATAGACGGGGAGCGTTGGTTTATCCAATGTCCAACATAAATGATAATTAATTTTAAAAAAATATGAATTATTCATCCTCTAACAGTAGGTACACATTATCTCTACTCGTATTGATGGCTTTAGAGTCTCTCTTAGTTATTATCTTTTCTCATGTTGATAACTCTAAATTCTTATTTAGTGTACTTTTCTCTTGGTGATTATCTTTTCTCATGTTGATCACTCTAGTCTTCATTAGTCTAGTTTTTTCCTAGTGCGATGCACCATGAACTCTAATTGTTGGTTCCTTTTCCTAAAGGAACTCCCCCAACTTGCAATGAAAATATGTTACTAGCCTCATTCATTCAAGTTACTTCATGGTTATCCATTCCTTGCTCTTCTTGCACCTATGTTGGATTTTCTAGATGTAGAGAGGATATCTCATGTGCTGCTATGGCTAGGATAATGTAGGATAATCCATTACTCTTCTAGAGTTGATGCCTCTTCAACTCATCATTTATGTACCTTTTACACATCCTTCATCCTCCCTTCATCCCTCCCTCTCTCTCCCTATGTCCCCAACTCTCTCTCTCTCTCTCTCTCGCTCTCTCTGGCCCTCCCCTTCTCTCTCCCACCCACCAAACTCTCTTGATACATCCCCCCTCGAACTCTTCCTCCTCTCCCTGCTCACACACACACTCTCTCTCCCTATTTCCCTTTATTGCTTCTTCTCTCACCCCCTCCTCTCTATACATTCCTCTCCCTCTCCCTACCTCCTCTCTCTCACCCTACTTCACTCTCCCTCCCTCTACTCTCTCTCTCTCTTCGTCTCTCTCTACTCCCTCTCTCTCTTGCACACTTCCTCCCTACCACCCATTTATCTCTTCCTCCCCTCTGATTCCCCCCTCCCCCCTTTTCTCTCTTCCTTACCTTTCCTCCCTCCCTCGCCCCCTTTCCATCATCCCCCCTCTCTATCCCTCTCTCACCGTCCCACCTTCCTATATCTCTCTCCCCCCTACCCTTTCCTTCTCTTTCTCCCTCTATCTCCCTTCCCCTCCACCCTCCTTCTCTCTATCTCCCTTTCTCCATCCATCTCTCCCTTTCTCCCCCTCCCTCTCTCTCAAACTCTCTCTCTCTATCTCCCCCCATTTGACTCCCTCTTTATCTCCCCCTACTCTCCCCCGCCCCCCCTTTCTCCCCTATCTATTTATTCTTATCCCTCTATCCTATCCCCCCGTCCCTTTCCCTATCTACCTCTCCCCTCCTCTCTCTCTCATAATATCCCTCTCTCGCTCTCCCTTTCCCTTCCTCACCCTCCCCCTACATGTCCCTCTCTCTCTCTTCCCTACCCTCCCCCATCCACCCTCACTCTCTATTTATATATCTTTCCCTCCCTCCTCCCTCCCTCTCTCCCTTCCACCCTCCATCAATTCCCCCCCCTATGCCACCCTCTCCTTCTCTCCCTCCCTCTCCCTCTCTCCCTCCCTTCCCCTCCTCCTACTCCCTTCTCTCTTCCTTCCCTCCTCTCTCTCTCTCTCTCACCTTCCTCCCTCTCTACCTCCCTCGTTCCCTCCCATTATCTCTCTCTCTCTCTCCCCTAATCTCCCTCCTATCTCTCTATATCACTCCCTATGTACCCCCCTCTCTCTCTCAATCTCTATGCCTCCCTCCCTCCCCCTACCACCCACTCTATCTCCCTCCATCCCCCTCTTCCTCCCTCTCCCGCCCCCTTTCTCTCTTTCTCTCCGTCCACCCATCCCCTCTCTCTACCTCTCTCGCATCCCCCATCTCTCTTTATTCCCTCCTCTCTCTCTCTCTCTCTCTCTCTCTCTCTCTCTCTTCTTGTCCCTTTATCCCCCTACCGACCTCTCTTTCTCTCTCACCTTCCTCCCTCTCTCCCTCCCTCCCATTATCTCTTCCTTCCTCTCTCTCTCTCTCTCTCTCTCTCTCTTTCCATCACTCCTACTCTCCCTCCTCTCTCTCTATATCACTCCCCCTCTCCCTCCCTTTGTACCCCCCTCTCTCTCTCAATCTTTATGCCTCCCTCCCTCCCCCTACCAACCACTCTATCTCCCTCCATCCCCCTCTCCATCCCTCTCCCACCCCCTCTCTCTCTTTATCTCCCTTCACCCCTCCCCTCTCTCTCCCTCTCTTGCATCCCCCATATATCTCTCTACACCTCTCCATTTCTCTCTGCCACCCCTCTCTCTCCTTCCCTTCCTCCCCCTCACTCTCCCTGTCTTCTTCCCCGTCTCTCTCTCCTTCCCTATCTCCCTCCCTCCATTCCTCTCCCACATCCCTCCCTCTCTCCGTCCCTCCATCCCTGCCCCTCTCCCTCTCCCTTCTCCTCCTAGTCCCTCCCTCTCTCTCTCTCTCCCTATGTCCCTACGTCATCCTTCTCTCACTCCCTTCTTCTCTCTTTATGTCCCTCTTGTTCTCGTTTCCCTATCCCTCTCTATACCCACTTGATTGTCCCTCTCCTTGCTATCTATCCCTCTCTCTCTACTCCAATATCTCTTTGGTGCACAACCTCCCTACCTATGTTTCTCTCTGACATGCTCCCTACCTCCCTCTTACCCTTCCCACTTCTCTATATCTGCCCCCCTCCCCTTGCCTCCCTCCCTTCCTCCCCCTCTCCATAATTCCCTCCCTATCTCTATTTTCCTCTCCCCCTTCCAAACCCCCACTCTTTCTCTACCTCTCGCCCTCTCCTTATTTCCCTCCCTCTATGTTTCTCCCTCACTCCCTCATCCTTCCCTCTCTCTCTCCACCACCTTCCTCCCTATCGCTCTCTCCCCCTCTCCCTCCCTCCCTCCTTCTCTCCTCCTCTCTGCCTCCCTCCCTCTCCTCCACTCTCTATTTCCCCCTACCCCTTAACTCTCCCATCCTTGCTCTCTCTCTAGTCCGTCTCCTCCCCCCTCACTCTATTTCTCTCTCATTCCCTAGTTCTCCCTCCTCCTCTCATCTCTCCCTCTCTTTCTCTCCCTCATTCTCCCTCCCTGTCCATCCCTCAATCCTACTCTTCATCTCTCTATGTCCCTCCATCCATCCCACTTCTCCTCTCCCTATTTATCTCTCACTCCTTGTCTCTCTCCCCCTCGTTCCCTCTTCTTATCTCCTCTCCTTGCTTCCACAATGCTTATTTCTCTTGTGCATGCTTTGCACCCCCTACTTTCTCTATGTATCTCCCGCCTTCTTTCCCTCCCTCCCTCTTTCTCTCTCGCATCCTCCATTGCTCTCTCTCTTATTCCCTCATAGATTTCTCTTTTTCCCTAACCCAAGAATCACAACGTAGGTGTGTTGGTTCCTCTTTAGCTTAGTATCTCTAACCCAACCTTGAAAAAATATTTGCGTTGATCCCTCTCTCTTTTCGCAAGAAAACTCCAAAAATATTTATCTAAAACTCCACGTAAAATTGTTTATATAAATACTTAAAATAGAAAAGTTATCTTAACAACATCATCACTCTCATGTCTTTCAAATTCACTTTAACAACGAATAAGGACAATGTCCAATAATACACAATCTACGAGAAAAACGATGGGCGCATGTCATAAAATCAATGTAAATTAAAGTTCGGGGAAGGAAGGTATTTCTGTGCATTACTTTCTTTAACCAATTGCATCTTAGATCGATCCTGCTGGGGTTCAAGATTGCATATTCCTCACGGTAGCAGAGACAGAGACTTTGCTCACGCTTGTTGGTATATAGTATATTAATCTTCATCATCTTTTTGGCTGGTCCTGAATACTTGGTAGTTCCAAATCCTAAAGAAGTGATGTTGTGAATGCAAACTTTGTTTGGAAGAGTTCAGATGTTCAGCAAACATGTGCTGCAAAATGAAGATATGTAATATCTCCAAATATCATAATCCTCTTCAAAATCTGATAGAAATAACAAACTCAAGGACGGGAGATAGTAATAAGATTGGACTAGATTGATTGTGGAAAATGCATGACATATATAAATAGCCCTACGCTCTGTTCCAGAGGAATTCAAACAACCAAACACTTGCTTGGGACGATAGCTAGTTACAGAAATTCAGTCAATGTGTATATACTGATACCAATAAGAGTAAACAATATTCTCAATGGCTATTGATGCCAATAAGAGTAAATAATGGGTATAATGATTAATTGAGGAGTGATAAATTAAATTATTATATTTTTTAACTCCAAATTTTATTTAAATCACAAATCACAAATGTATAAATAAATTTAAATAAATTTAAAATTTTTAAATATAAATTTATTAATATGTGATATGGATCAAACAATAAGTTCTGTGCAAAATTTTGTGTAAAAGATTTAGGTTTTAGCCTACACAATAACACATTTTGTTTATTTCACATACAATAATATATCTTTTTTTTTAATAAAATAAATTGTGTTTGGAGTAGTTCTCAGTCCTATATAGTTTTGTGTGGGATTGGATTACAAGACTTCTGAGATCCAAACCTCCACCTTCACGTTATACCCCACAACTTCAAGATTAAGAATGTACCTTGTTTCAACTTTCAACTTCAAGATTAACAATATACCCTGTTTTAGAATAGTGATATGCTATAACTCCAAAGAAGAAATCAAATTTTATGTGGAGGCCAATAGATGGAAAATTTAAATCAATTGGTCACGATTCAAGCCCTATGTAGTTCTTTCAATTTCACACACAACAGAGTGCCTTTGGTTTGCACACCTCAGTCATCTATGGACATCTCTGGGTTGTGATCGAAAAGTGAGTAATGGTTGTTGCCTGCTCTAATGTATAGCCTCAATGTTAATGAGACTTTTTACTAGTGAATTGTTTGATTTTTGGATAGCATGGAATTATATAGTCAATATTTTCGGAAGGGATGAAATGCAGAGGATCCTCTGATTCTCCGTGTACTTATCCTGTGTCATTACAACATCAATTCGACATCCTTTAATGTTATTGGCACTGGGTGGATTCCTGATTAGGGCATTCAACTTGGGTTTGATTCCAAGAGCCTTTACTATCTTCCTTTGTAAACCTGGGGATGTCCTAATAAACCTACCATATTACCATTTTTCTCATTCTTCGAAAGAACAGAATGTAGAATAAAATATAAAAAGACAAGAAAGAAAACCATAGGAAATAATTTAAGAGAAAAATTAGCCAAATAATAGTATCAATAAGCTAACCCTTCAATTTCAGGTGAAGTTTGAAAGAGAACCAGAGGCAATAATTTTAAGAGAAAAACTAAGTAATGAACCATTGTAATCAGCTAACCATTCCAAATGAAGAGCGGAAAAATCTAGGTAACCTTTCATGACGACAATTGCAGTGATGAGATGGGTTGTTGCAAAAATGGTGATTAAACTAGAAATTAATTAGACAAAAATCAAGAATAAAGCCTTTACCACCTCCTCTTCGAATCCAAGAGCCTTTACTACCTCTGTAAATCTGGGGATGTCTTGCCTAATAAACCTAACATATTACCACTTTTCTCATTTTTGAAAAGAATAAAATGCAAAATAAAAGAAAAAATGGGTAAAAAAAAAAACCATAGCAATAATTTAAGAGAAAATTTAACCAAAGAACAGTGTCAATCAGCTAACCCTTCCATTTGACATGAAGCTTGAAATAGAACCACAATCAATAATTTTAAAAGAAAAATTAACTAATGAATAATTGTAATCAGCTAACAAGTCCAGATGAAGAGCGGAAAAATCTTCCAGATGAAGAGCGAAAACATCTAGATAACCTTTCATCACAACAATTGCCGTGAGGAGATGGGTTGATGTAAGAATCTTGATTAAACTAGAAATTAATGAGGCAGAAATAGAGAATAATGTAGATATTAAGCAAGTAAAAGAAACAAAGTATTGATATTCCTTTCTGGGTTTTTAAATTTAGTAACAGAAACAATTAACTAATTAGTGTTCGAAGATGGAAAATTTAGAGAGAAACTGTGTACCTTTGAATTATCTTCTGGAGTTTAAAAACCTATCTCCATATACTTGAATATTGTTTAAGCTAGTCCTGTGAAAGCAATAAATAGAAATGTGTGCATAACTAATCAAATGTAAATCCAAACATTTAAGGTAATAGTTACAGATATTGAATCAAACTTTGATCAGAAACTATATCCATCTTTGCCTCCACGAATATATTAACAAAAAAAATGTACAGAAAACTAGCTTGGTAGAGATCAATTATGTTTCTTTTACAGGAAACCAGCAGAAAGAGAACAACCCATGTTTTCTTTTACTCAGCTTTTGCTTTTTGTTTTTGAATTTTCTTTCAACGGTTAGCTCTATGCTTCAACAAAAACACGGTGGAAATTTTCTGTTGCAATCCTTCTGCGATCCTATATTTTGTGCGTACCATAGCTACCAAATTCGGCCGAATCAGGCTAAATAATTCGGAAATTCGGTAATACGGTTCGGTTCGGCCACGAATATGCTAAATTCGAATTCGATTCGGTATTTTTTTTTTTGGAAAAACTCGTCGGTATGAAAAAAATGAAACAATTCGTACCTCTCAATAATGCCTCGTGGGTGGCTTGGCTGCTCTCCATCCTTTGCTGCCTTCGGCTCTGAACGGTAATGCACATATATCTCGATTCCTGGTGTCTCTTGCTCTGTAGAGTAAGTAATGCTTTTGAATTCCTTTCACAAATATTTGTATTCAGAAGTTTTTACATAGATAAGAAATTAGAAAGGTTTTTTAATAAATTAGAAGGTTTCTAATTACTCATTTTTTTTTTTTACAAAAAAGTATACTTAGATTTTTTATATAGATAAGAAATTAGAAGATTTCTTTAGAAGTGTTTCTAATAACTAATTTTTTCCATGAAAAAAAAAAATGAAATTGCATTTAATTATGTTATATAGGTTTTCTTTGTGGCTTTTTCCAGAGATATTTATTTTAATGTTTAATTATTTTGAGTTAATATTTTTTCAGAATTTTTTCTTTAGATTATTTGTTTTTAGCAAGATTTGTTGGAATCCAATTTCTTGTTTTTGTTTTTGAGAATTTATTTGAAGAAATAAATCACTGATTTGAAACTTTTTGGGTAAAAAAAGCAACACCAAAACCCACACTACAATGAAATGGAGTAGTCTAACCAGCCAGAGGAATTGCCCGGTTTCCGTTACCGGTTGGAAAAATTTCCGATTCCTTCCGGCTCCGGCTGGCAATTCCTCCGCCCTCTGACACAAATTCTCAGAAACCCGATCCCAGAAAATTGGAAACATCATCCAACCCCGTCAGATATGATTCCAATTTTGCGGATATGCCAGAACTGATTCAAATTTTCAATCCAATTCTTCGCGCCCGCTCCTATTCGGCTCATAGCTCCCCTGCTGTTCCTGTTCGAAACCTGCAACCTGCAGAACCAGAGCTGGAAGTTACCACGCGAAGACTGCAAAACTGCTCTCAGCCCCGGTAAGTAACGCCTGATATTCAATGAGATTACAAATTTTGCTGTTTTTTTCTGGTTGTGATAAGAAATTAAATAGTATGAATGATTAGCGATGCTTGCAGTTTGGGTTTCTTTTCTAAACAATTCAACAAACCGGTTATCTTTTAATGGGTCTCTTTTTTCTTCCCGGCTGGTTAAACTTCTCCCGTCGAGCATTTTCCAGCACGAAAACTGGCCTCTCGTCTGCATAATCAACGTGCCCAGTGACATTGCCCCCCATCGCTATTGTTATAATAACACATCAAAATGTTCAAAACATAGAGCCACCTTTGCAAACCTTAGTTTCAATATCATTTGCAATGTGGCCACCTTACTATTTTATTTAATTGAAATAATTACATTGGGCTACCGTTCTCAGTTATGACTTTCAACAATGAGGGTTTGGCTCTGCAAGGTTTTGTGTTGCAATGTCTTTGGTTTGATGAGAATAAATGCCTGCTAGCCTTCCAGATACAGGATTAAAATGGTAAGTAAATTTCCCTGTGCATTCTACTTCTATTTCTCTTATTAACCTCCATGAACTTTATAATTATTGTAATTGGGGTTAACATCTTGCAGGTGTTGCTTTGTGAACATATGGTACGACCTCCATTTTTAGTAGTCGGAAGTGTTATACTGCTTGTTGATTCCAAGGGTAAATAGGTTTTATGTTGAGTTATTCTTCATCTACATTTTATTATTCCAATTTAGGTTTTCGTTGTCTGAAATCAATTTTTTGTTGACGTTCCATACTTGGGAACGAGAGTTGGAAGAGGTTTTTAATAGGTAAATTCCTTTAGTTTTAATTCACAAATATTTGTTCTTGTAATCCCTTTTTACCTTTCAACTGTGTAATTATTATTCTTTTTTCCTTACTTGGGTTTTTGTTCTCCCTTCCAAGTTTGGTCCCGAAACTTTGCTCAAGGATCCTTGCGGTTTTTTCTTCTCGAGACTACTAGGTTCCCACTAATCACTTATGTTAATTCTGCATTTACAAGTTCTGGGAAATTTTTTGATTCGAGATATGGTCCAGGCCATTAGCTACAATTACAATTTTATTTTCTTGTTGGCTCCTTAGGTTTTGTTATCGGATCGGGGAAAACACATCCTTAAGTGTTAAGTTTCGCTAAAAAATGAAAACCCCTAGGTTTATTCCCGGAATTTGTTTGATATGATTGGTTCCAACTACGACCTAAAACAAATTCATACACCTGCTACACGATTCTGTAACTATCAATTTGCTCTTTCTTATGAAGCGAATTATATTTGTAGTTCGTCGTTCGAAAAAATTCTTCCCAAAAAATGAAGCGAATTATATTTGTACTTCTTTGTGACCATAATTCTTCCCAAGAATTTCATTTATCTGTCTCCGATATTATAACGATTAGTTCTTGGAATAGTCCTTTCTTCGGCATTTCGATTCGGGGTTACCTTATTTCAAATGTATAAACCCTTAGTTTAAAATTTTTACTATTGGATATTCTCATTTTACGATGAAGTCGTTTTGATTGAGAGATGCTTTATTTTAAATCGAAGATTTCATAAGTTTTTCTCATTGTGTTGGTAATCGGTTCTTCGCTCAATAGTTGTATGCACATGCAAATACCCCTTTTTTTTAGATGTAAACATTACTTCGTAATGTGACCTATTGACCACATTTCTCGAATCGTTTAGAAAATGGTCTTATGGTGGTTTAGTTTTTTCTTTCTTTTTATAATTAATTTCGGTAGAAATATAAATACAAGTGATTTTATGTACATTAGCGTGATAACCTTATACCTAGGGTTTGTTTTATTTTTATTTTCAATCATGATGTCACTATATTTTATCTCTCAAATTAAAAAAAAATATCATAAAGACTATTTCCTTTAGTTATTCATTTACCCTTTATTTGAAGGGGTTTAATATCTTATTTATTGATATTTCTATTTACACTATGAGTCTAACTCTCTCTCTCACACTCAAGACATTGTTTGATTTCCTCATGGTTAACTTATTTATTAACACGAGTGTAGTTTACCTCTCGGCCCTAGGTACATTTGTACACCAAACTCCACCAATTTAAAAAAAAATACCTATAGTATATAATGTAGTTTTGCAAACAGAGATATTAATTCCAAGAATTTTGGTAATAACTAGGTTCAAGCATATTTGAACGCGGATGGTAATTTGTAGACCATTTTTATAATTTGTCGTTGTGATGTTAGATCTCGTATTTATAATATTTTTAAGTTGTTTTTCTTTATCTTGATAGGCATAAAATAAAAGATGAATGAAATGGTTTATGGATGTTCAATTAATTAGTAGTTAGTGGAATAGATTAGGAATATATAACCGATTTTTTTAGTTATATATCACGTAATAACATGTTGAGTATTAAGAAATACATAATACCTATTTGTCTAATGTGAATTTAATTTATTTTTTTTATTTTTTTCGAGATCTTATAAGTGTAAACAATGGTGCAAAAGTGGTGTTTATGTATTGAAGTTTCATGCTTTCCAAATCCGAGTCGAGGAGTTGTGAAATTTTTTCCTTCATAACATGGCAACAAATCATGTGGTCTACGGAAAGAAAGAAGTGCATGGAAGAACAACAAACAATAAAGCATACCAAAGCATACTACATTTCCCTTGTTGAAGGGCTAACAGTGGAAAAAAGACATGATGTCAATGATTTCAAGTATTCACCAACTCATAGTTGATATGTAATCGGATGAAAGGAATCTATCGATTCGAGCGGACAATTTAAAACCCCTTTATAGGGAAGCAATAAATTGGAGTCGTCAATTTCAAACTTTTACCATCAATTACTCCGCAGTGATTCAAAGGATGTCTACTGATATAATGTCCAGGGCATTGTTAAGCGCAAAAGTAGATGTCAAAAATGAGATAGGATCACCATCCACTTGCAACGAACATCATTGATCGAGCATCCAAACACGTCTCCCAAGTATGTGAATGGGTTTTTGTTATCATTTTTCTTGCCTATATCATGGCATGGTTCTTTCACTAAAGAACCTGCTAATGTATTATTTTTCCCCAACTTGTAACTAGTGCGGTTTTTTATAAGGGTACAAATATATGGGAAAATATAATATATTCCATGTATATTGACAAATGTATTTGGAGAAAAGTAACTGGGTCATGGTCTTGTGTTTGCTATTAAAACATTATGGCGTCATCTAATTGAGTTTTATGTTTTAGAGTTTTGGCTAAAATCTTGAGAAATGTTTTTTTAAGTGGAAATAATTATTTATTTTTTGTATCATCATTTGCTACTGCTTATGTTTGTGTTGGAAACAAATGTTGTAAATGTATAATTGTGTAACCACAAGAGTTAAAGAATATCGACGTGATCATGACAGACATGTACAGTTGTTTCTCTACGAGTGACATGGCATCTATGAGTTTGGCTAAGCTTGTTGGTTTTTATATATTTATATAAAAGTGAGTAGCATAATCTAAGCTTGTAGTTTTTTTATATTTACAGCAGAAATATACACCCTACTCAATTTGTGTCCATAGAACATTAATAGCACCCACATTAATGACTAATGGGTCATGATTTGCATTTCGGAAAAACCTGAACATGTATAGTTAAAAGATGCAGAAGAAAAACGAGGCTCAAAACAAGTGTGCACGTGATCATAGACTTTATTACACAACCAATATTGTCATAAAAAAATGTGGAGAGATTGGAAAGTTGTACCAACTTATCTGAAGTCGGGAAAATATATTTGAACTTCATATTTTATCTATATAGTTAAAGTTTAGTTGTCCAAAATGGTCTTCTAGCAGATTTTTTTTTCATCTATCATTGTTTTCATGGTTTGGTAATTTACAACAATTGTTTGTCTTGTTCATTTGAGATAAGTTCGAGCTGGAATTGTTGACAATAACTTTGATATTGAAGAGAATAGGGAATAATCCATTGCTTTAATTATTTTTGTCATTAATATAGTCGGTTTTCAACCATTAAATAACCCACTTGGTATTTGTTCAAAGTTTGCATGAATTTGGAAGATATCGGGAACAATTGTATTGTACAAAGCTTAATTAAATGGCGAGCTCACATTTGTGCAAATAGGCTTGAAAAAAACATTGTAAACAAACTCGGATTGTTAAGTCCGAAATACCTTTTTGGAAATAAAAACATTAAATAATGTTGAATGTTAATATCGAACCTAAACAGTTGACTTGGAAACCATCTACAAGAATATAACCGAGTAAGGAATGTGTCATCATCTCTAACATGTTCAGACCTATTCTCACCTCTAAAACGAAGTCAAGGACACCACTGTTCAATATATTTTTGAGATCCGCCTCAAGCATATTTTAATGAAAAATGATATTGTTGTGGATCAAATGAAAAAGAAAGACATTTTTTTAAAGATTTTCACATGTTTCATGTATTTATGGAAACGAGACTAGGAATGGTAAGTTGATGATTATGTACATTATATAAACAATAAAAAAAATGTCATGAAAAAATAATATGTATAGAGTTGGAAATAGCCTTCTATTGTCCTTAAAAGTTCCTTGTTTCTTTCCTTACTTTGGGGATATTTTGTCATTAAAGAAAATTCTACGTTGGAATGTATCATAAGGGCAAGCAACCTACCCTTTAATTGGCAACTATAATGAGAGATTGGTTCAACCTAGAAATTCTCGAAGGAAACTAGAGGAGAGGGATAAATAGCAAAAAAGGAAGCACCAACACCTTCCCAAGGGCTTCCTTCGACCCTCCTACAACACCGAGCAATAGCAACATTCTTGTCCTATCCATTAGCTATGTAAAAAATAAACGATATTTAGTGTCCACAACATAAGAAACTGCGTGATCAATATTTCATAGAAAGAAAGAGAATTCCTTAGTGGGTTTAACCGTGACAACCATTTCAAGCTCCACCTCAACATCTAAGTGGGTTATCAAGGATGATTCGATGATGTTAGAGAGCCTATTGTGCCAATCAACTGCTAGCTGAAAAAATCTACTAGAAATCTTGCAAAAGAAATGTATATATAAATATTGCTTCAAGCAGAGTGAGAGATTGACATGAAGAATATTGGCATGTGAGCTTTATTTGATCTCTGCTTTGTATATTTATGAAAGATTTCTAAACGTTATATGATTCGGATGGATATGAAAGAAATTGTTCTCAATTTTTTTTAAAAACGATAAAATATATGAAAGCAAAATTCGAATCTTAACATTATCACTCATCGATTTGCGATTTTCTTCTGCATCTTTTAACTATACATGTTCAGGTTTTTCCGAAACGCAAATCATGACCCATTATTCATTAATGTGGGTGCTATTAATGTTCTATGCACACAAATTGAGTAGGGTGTATATTTCACTTGTAAATATAAAAAAAACTACAAGCTTAGATTATGCTACTCACTTTTATATAAATATATAAAAAACCAACAAGCTTAGCCAAACCGATAGATGCCATGTCACTCCTAGAGAAACAACTGTACATGTCTCGTCATGATCACGTCGATATTCTTTAACTCTTGTGGTTACACAATTATACATTTACAACATTTGTTTCCGACACAAACATAAGCAAAGTAGCAAATGATGATACAAAAATAAATAATTATTTCCACTTAAAAAAACATTTCTCAAGATTTTAGCCAAAACTCTAAAACATAAAACTCAATTAGACGACGCCATAATGTTTTAATAGCAAACACAAGACCATGACCCGAGTTACTTTTCTCCAAATACATTTGTCAATATACATGGAATATATTATATTTGCCCATATATCCGTAACCTTATAAAAAACCGTACTAGTTACAAGTTGGGGAAAAATAATACATTAGCTGAGTTCTTTAGTGAAAGAACCATGCCATGATATAGGCAAGAAAAATGATAACAAAAACCCATTCACATACTGGAGACGTGTTTAGATGCTGATCAATGATGTACTGTTGCAGTGGATGGTGATCCTATCTCATTTTTGACATCTACTTTTGCGCTTAACAATGCCCTCGGACATTATATCAATAGACATCCTTTGAATCACCGTGGGAGTAATTGATGGTAAAAGTTTGAAATTGACGACTCCAATTTATTGCTTCCCTATAAAGGGGGTTTTTAAATTGTCTGTTTCGAATACGATAGATTCCTTTCATCCGATTACATATCAACTATGAGTTGGTGAATACTTGAAATCATTGACATCATGTCTTTTTTCCACCTGTTAGCCCTTCAACAAGGGAAATGTAGTATGCTTTGGTATGCTTTATTGTTTGTTGTTCTTCCATGCACTTCTTTCTTTCCGTAGACCACATGATTTGTTGCCATGTTGTGAAGGAAAAAATTTCACAACTCCTCGACCCTGGATTTGGAAAGCATGAAACTTCAATACATAAACACCACTTTTGCACCATTGTTTACACTTATAAGATCCGAAAAAAATAAAAAAAATAAATTAAATTCACATTAGACAAATAGGTATTATGTATTTCTTAATACTCAACATGTTATTACGTGATATATAACTAAAAAAAATCGATTTATATATTCCTAATCTATTCCACTAACTACTAATTAATTGAACATCCATAAACCATTTCATTCATCTTTTATTTTATGCCTATCAAGATAAAGAAAAACAACTTAAAAAATATTATAACACGGATCTAACATCACAACGACAAATTATAAAAATGGTCTACAAATTACCATCCGCGTTCAAATATGCTTGAACCTAGTTATTACCAAAAATTCTTGGAATTAATATCTCATTTGCAAAACTACATTATATATTATAGGTATTTTTTTTTAAATTGGTGGAGTTTGGTGTACAAATGTACCTAGGGCCGAGAGGTAAACTACACTCGTGTTAATAAATAAGTTAACCATGAGGAAATCAAACAATGTCTTGAGTGTGAGAGAGAGAGTTAGACTCATAGTGTAAATAGAAATATCAATAAATAAGATATTAAATCCCTTCAAATAAAGGGTAAATGAATAACTAAAGGAAATAGTCTTTATGATATTTTTTTTAATTTGAGAGATAAAATATAGTGACATCATGATTGAAAATAAAAATAAAACAAACCCTAGGTATAAGGTTATCATGCTAATGTACATAAAATCACTTGTATATTTATATTTCTCATCGAAATTAATTATAAAAAGAAAGAAAAAAAAGAAAGAAAGAAAGACTAAACAACCATAAGACCATTTTCTAAACGATTCGGGAAATGTGGTCAATAGGTCACATTACGAAGTAATGTTTACATCTAAAAAAAAAGGGGTATTTGCATGTGCATACAACTATTGAGCGAAGAACCGATTACCAATACAATGAGAAAACTTATGAAACCTTCGAGTTTAAAATAAAGCATCTCTTAATCAAAACGACTTCATCGTAAAATGAGAATATCCAATAGTAAAAATTTTAAACTAAGGGTTTATACATTTGAAATAAGGTAACCACGAATCGAAATGCCGAAGAAAGGACTATTCCAAGAACTAATCGTAATAATATCGGAGACGATAAATGAAATTTTTTGGGAAGAATTATGGTCACGACAAGTACAAATATAATTCGCTTCATTTTTTGGGAAGAATTTTTCGAGCGAACGAACTACAAATATAATTCGCTTCATAAGAAAGAGCAAATTGATAGTTACGGAACGCGTATACGAGTGTATGTTTTGTGGGACACGAGGTCGTAATATGAAATAACCGGGATTGCTCTTATCCCTCACGATCGAAGAAGCTCTAAGTGATTTCTCATCGAATTCAAACAATATAATTATTTCAATTAAATAAAATAGTAAGGTGGCCACATTGCAAATGATATTGAAACTAAGGTTTGCAAAGGTGGCTCTATGTTTTGAACATTTTGATGTGTTATTATAACAATAGCGATGGGGGGCAATGTCACTTGGGCACGTTGATTATGCGGACGAGAGGCCGGTTTTTCGTGCTTTGGAAAAATGCTCGACGGAGAAGTTTAACCAGCCAGGAAGAAAAAGAGACCCACTATCTTGCAAGAGTCTCTTTTCCAGCACGAAAAATGGCACATTGATTATGCATACGAGAGGCCAGTTTTAATTTGGGTGCTAAGTCATTAATGTGGGTGCTATTAATGTTCTATGGACACAAATTGTGTAGGGTGTCTATTTCTGCTGTAAATATAAAAAAAATACAAGCTTAGATTATGCTACTCACTTTTATATAAATATATAAAAACCAACAAGCTTAGCCAAATTGATAGATGCCATGTCACTCCTAGAGAAACAACTGTACATGTCTGTCATGATCACGTCGATATTCTTTAACTCTTGTGGTTACACAATTATACATTTACAACATTTGTTTCCAACACAAACATAAGCAGTAGCAAATGATGATACAAAAAATAAATAATTATTTCCACTTAAAAAAACATTTCTCAAGATTTTTAAACAAAACTCCGAAAACATAAAACTCAATTAGACGACGCCATAATGTTTTAATAGCAAACACAAGACCATGACCCGATTACTTTTCTCCAAATACATTTGTCAATATACATGGAATATATTATATTTGCCCATATATCTCGTACCCTTATAAAAAACCGCACTAGTTACAAGTTGGGGAAAAATAATACATTAGCGGTGTTCTTTAGTGAAAGAACCATGCCATGATATAGGCAAGAAAAATGATAACAAAAACCCATTCACATACTTTGGAGACGTGTTTGGATGCTGATCAATGATGTCACATTGCGGTGGATGGTGATCCTATCTCATTTTTGACATCTACTTTTGCGCTTAACAATGCCCTGGACATTATATCAATAGACATCCTTTGAATCATTTATGGAGTAATTCATGGTAAAAGTTTGAAATTGACGACTCCAATTTATTGCTTCCCTATAAAGGGGTTTTAAATTGTCTGCTCGAATACGATAGATTCCTTTCATCCGATTACATATCAACTATGAGTTGGTGAATACTTGAAATCATTGACATCATGTCTTTTTTCCACTCGTTAGCCCTTCAACAAGGGAAATGTAGTATGCTTTGGTATGCTTTATTGTTTGTTGTTCTTCCATGCACTTCTTTCTTTCCGTAGACCACATGATTTGTTGCCATGTTGTGAAGGAAAAATTTCACAACTCCTCGACCTGGATTTGGAAAGCATGAAACTTCAATACATAAACACCACTTTTGCACCATTGTTTACACTTATAAGATCCGAAAAAAAATAAAAAAATAAATTAAATTCACATTAGACAAATAGGTATTATGTATTTCTTAATACTCAACATGTTATTCCGTGATATATAACTAAAAAAAATCAGTTATATATTCCTAATCTATTCCACTAACTACTAATTAATTGAACATCCATAAACCATTTCATTCATCTTTTATTTTATGCCTATCAAGATAAAGAAAAAACAACTTAAAAATATTATAACACGGATCTAACATCACAACGACAAATTATAAAAAATGGTCTACAAATTACCATCCGCGTTCAAATATGCTTGAACCTAGTTATTACCAAAATTCTTGGAATTAATATCCGTTTTGCAAAACTACGAGTATATACTATAGGTATTTTTTTTTATAAATTGGTGGAGTTTGGTGTACAAATGTACCTAGAGCCGAGAGGTAAACTACACTCGTGTTAATAAATAAGTTAACCATGAGGAAATCAAACAATGTCTTGAGTGAGAGAGAGAGAGTTAGACTCATAGTGTAAATAGAAATATCAATAAATAAGATATTAAACCCCTTCAAATAAAGGGTAAA
This sequence comes from Pinus albicaulis, assembly GCA_034641835.2. Classification (NCBI taxonomy): domain Eukaryota; kingdom Viridiplantae; phylum Streptophyta; class Pinopsida; order Pinales; family Pinaceae; genus Pinus; species Pinus albicaulis. Next base: position 928,334,692 of record CM076575.1, on the reverse strand, counting down.
TGAATAACTAAAGGAAATAGTCTTTATGATATTTTTTTAATTTGAGAGATAAAATATAGTGACATCATGATTGAAAATAAAAATAAAACAAACCCTAGGTATAAGGTTATCATGCTAATGTACATAAAATCACTTGTATTTATATTTCTACTCGAAATTAATTATAAAAGAAAGAAAGACTAAACCACCATAAGACCATTTTCTAAACGATTCAGAAATGTGGTCAATAGGTCACATTACGAAGTAATGTTTACATCTAAAAAAAAGGGGTATTTGCATGTGCATACAACTATTGAGCGAAGAACCGATTGCCAACACAATGAGAAAACTTATGAAACCTTCGAGTTTAAAATAAAGCATCTCTCAATCAAAACGACTTCATCTGTAAAATGAGAATATCCAATAGTAAAAAATTTTAAACTAAGGGTTTATACATTTGAAATAAGGTAACCCCGAATCGAAATGTCTGAAGAAAGGACTATTCCAAGAACTAATCGTTATAATATCGGAGACGATAAATGAAATTTTTGGGAAGAATTATGGTCACAACAAGTACAAATATAATTCGCTTCATTTTTGGGAAGAATTTTTCGAACAGACAACTACAAATATAATTCGCTTCATAAGAAAGAGCAAATTGATAGTTACGGAAGCGTATGTGAGTGTATGAATTTGTTTTAGGTCAGTAGTTGGAACCGATCATATCAAACAAATTCCGGAATAAACCTAGGGGTTTTCATTTTTTTAGCGAAACTTAACACTTAAGGATGTGTTTTCCCACGATCAGATAACAAAACCTAAGGAGCCAACAAGAAAAATAAAATTGTAATTGTAGCTAATGGCACTGGACCATATCTGAATCAAAAATTTCCCCGGGAACTTGTAAATGCGAGATTAACATAAGTGATTAGTGGGAACCTAGTAGTCTCGAGAAGAAAAAACCGCAAGGATCCTTGAGCAAAGTTTCGGGACCAAACTTGGAAGGGAGAACAAAAACCCAAGTAAGGAAAAAAGAATAATAATTACACAGTTGAAAGGTAAAAGGGATTACAAGAACAAATATTTGTGAATTAAAACTAAAGGAATTTACCTATTAAAAACCTCTTCCAACTCTCGTTCCCAAGTATGGAACGTCAACAAAAATTGATTTCGGACAACGAAAACCTAAATTGGAATAATAAAATGTAGAGGAAGAATAACTCAACATAAAAACCTATTTACCCTTGGAATCAACAAAGCGAGTATAACACTTCCGAGCTACTAAAAATGGAGGTCGTACCATATGTTCACAAAGCAACACTGCAAGATGTTAACCCCAATTACAATAATTATAAAGTTCATGGAGGTTAATAAGAGAAATAGAAGTAGAATGCACGGGAAATTTACTTACCATTTTAATCACGTATCTGGAAGGCTAGCGAGCATTTATTCTCATCAAACCAAAGACATTGCAACACAAAACCTTGCGAGCCAAACCCTCATTGTTGAAAGTCATAAGCTGAGAACGGTAGCCCAATGTAATTATTTCAATTAAATAAAATAGTAAGGTGGCCACATTGCAAATGATATTGAAACTAAGGTTTGCAAAGGTGGCTCTATGTTTTGAACATTTTGATGTGTTATTATAACAATAGCGATGGGGGCAATGTCACTGGGCACGTTGATTATGCGGACGAGAGGCCGGTTTATCGTCTTGGGAAAAATGCTCGACGGGAGAAGTTTAACCAGCAGGGAAGAAAAAAGAGACCCATTAAAATATAACCGGTTTGTTGAATTGTTCGGAAAAGAAACCCAAGCTGCAAGCATCGCTAATCATTCATACTATTTAATTTCTTATCACAACCGGGAAAAAAACAACAAAATTTGTAATCTCATTGAATATCGGGCGTTACTTACGGGCTGAGCGAAGTTTTGCGATCTTCGCGTGGTAACTTCCGGCTCGGGTTTTGCGAGTTGCGAGGTTTCGAACAGGAACGACAGGGGAAGCTATGAGCCGAATAGGAGCGGGCGCGAAGAATTGGATTGAAAATTTGAATCGGTTCGGCATATCCGCAAAATTGGAATCATATACGACGGAGAGAGTCAAATCCGGGGTTGGATGATGTTTCCAATTTTTACGGGATCGGGTTTACGAGAATTTGTGTCGAGAGGGCGGAGGAATTGCCGACCGGAGTCGGAAGGAATCGGAAATTTTTCCGACCGTGTGAGAAGCAGGGCAATTCCTCGCGTCGGGTTAGACTACCATGCCTTTTGTAGTTTTTTGTTTTTAAATTTGCTTTTCTTATAACGGTAAGCATTGTATACCCCTTCAAAAAATTAATAATATCAAATAATTAAATAAAATAATTTAATCCAGTTTTTTATTTTATTTATTGAGTTTACTTTTTGCAAGGGTGAACATTTTTTCAACCATTTAAACCATTAATAATATCAAATAACTCTTACTCAAACAAAATAATTTAATTTAATAATATGATATAAAGTATTAGAATGATAGATGAATCAGGTTATTATCAAAATATTTTTAAATTAAATATCTAAAATTAAAATAAACAGTGCAGTTTGTTTATTAAATAAAAATCTATTAATTTTATAAAATGTATTTTAATAGTTATTATCAATATATTGATTAAATTTAAATTTAATATTTTTTCTTTTTTTAAAAGGATATATTAAAAATAAGTTATATTATATCATTGAATTTAAATTTAATTTATATTAAAATAATTAATGTAATTTGAATATAATGGAAATCATAATTAATTTAAAAAAAATAATTATTCATCTTGTATATTATTGGGTAGACATTATCTCTACTAGTATTAATCTTTCTAAAGTCTTAGTTAGTCTAGTTTTATCCTAGTGATTATCTTTCTTCATGTTGATCACTATAAATTCTTATTTAGTGTAGTTTTTTCTTGGTGATTATCGTTTCTCATGTTGATCACTCTCGTCATAGTTAGTATAGTTTTCTCCTAGTGCGACACTTCTTGAATTCTAATTGTTGGTTCATTTTCCTATGGGAATTCCCCCAACCTGGAATGGAAAGACGTTACTAGCCTCATTCAGTCATGTTCCTTCAGGATTATCTATTCCTTGCTCTTCTTGAACCCATGATGGATTTTCCAGATGAAGCGAGGATCTGTCATGTGTTATGATAGCTAAGATAATGTAGGATAATCCATTACTCTTCTTGAGTTGATGCCTCTTCAGCTCCACATCCATGCACCTTTTGCACAACCTTCATCCTTCCTTCATCCCTCCTTCTCTCTCCCTTTGCCCCTAACTCTCTCTCTCCCTCCCTCTCTCTCTCACTCCTTCCCTCCCCTTCTCTATCCACTTATATCTCTCTACCCCCCACCAAACTCTCTTGATCCATCCCCAACCCCTCTCCCTTCCTCCCTACCTCCCTCCCTCCCTCTCCCTCCTCGCTTTACTCACACACACTCTCTCTCTTCCCATTTCCCTCTATTGTTTCCTCTTCCACCCCTACTCTCTCTCCATTCCTCTCCCTCTCCCTACCCCCTCTCTCTGTTTCCATTCCTCTCCCTCTCCCTACCCCCTCTATCTCTCCCTGCCTTGACTCTCCCTCCCTCCACTCTCCCTCTCTTCCTCTCCCTCCACTGCCTCTCTCTCTTGCACACTCCCTCCCTACCACCCATCTATCTCTTCCTCCCTCCCTCTGCCCCTTCCGCCCACCTCTCTCCCTCCCTCCCCCCATATCCATCCTCTCCCTCCCACCTCTCTATCTCTCTCTCCCCCTGCCCTTTCCTACTACTTCTCCATCTATCTCCCTTCCCCTACACCCTCCTCTCTCTATCCACTTCTCCATCCATCCCTCCATTTCCCCCCCCTACATCTCTCTCTCTCTCTCTCCCTCTCTCTTTCTCTCTCTCTCTCTCTCTCTCTCTCTATCTCTCCTCCCATATCTCATTATTCCTCTCCCTCTATCCCTCCCCTTTTCTCCCCCTTTCCCTATCTCCACCTCTCCTTCCCTCTCTCTCTCCCTCCATCTCCCCCCTCTCTCTCTCTCTCTCATACTGCCCCTATCTCTCTCCCTTTCCCTTCCTCCATGTCCCCCTCCCCCTACACATCCCTCTCTCTCTCTCCCCTCCCATGTCCACCCCCCTCTCTCTTTCTCTATCTCTCCCTCCCTCTCTCCCTTCCACCCTCCATCCATTTCTCCCCCTCTGCCACCCTCTCCTTCTCTCTCCCTCTCCCTCTCTCCCTCCCTTACCTTCGTCTTCTCCCCTCTCTCTTTCCCACTTCCTTCCATACTCCTCTCTCTCTCTCTCTCTCTCTCTTCTTGTCCCTTCCTCCCACTTCCCACATCTCTCTCTCTCACTCCCCCTCCCTCTCTCTCTCACTCCACCCCATTATCTCTTCCTTCCTCCCCCCACCTCTTTCTCTCTCTCCATCACTCCTACTCTCCCTCCTCTCTCTATATACACCACTCCCCCTCTCCCTCCCTCTCTAAACCCCCCCTTTCTCTCTCTCACTCTCTCTGCCCACCTGTGTCCATCCCCCTCTCCCTGCCATTCCCCCCTCTCTCCCTCTACACCTTCCCCTTTCCCTCTTCCACCCTTCTCTCTCCTTCCAAATGTATCTCTTCCTCCCTTCCTCCCACTCTCTCTCTCCTTACCCATATATCTTCCTCCATCCCTATCCTACCTCCCTCTCTCTCTCCCTCCATCCCTACCCCTCTCCTTCTCCCTTATCCTTTGATTCACTCGCTCTCTCTTTCTCTCTATGTCCCTCCATAATCCTTCTCTCACCCCCTCCTTCTCTATTTACATCCCTCTTTCTATAGCTTCCTCACCCCTCTCTCTCCAACCTTGACTATCCTTGCCCTTGCTCTCTCTCCCTCTCCCTCTACCTCCATCTCTCTCTGGTGCACTCCCTCCCTTCCTTTGTCTCTCTCTGACGCGCTCCCTCCCTCCCTCTTCCCATCCCCACCTCTCCCTCTCTCCCACCCTCCATTCCTCCCCTCTCCATAATTCCCTCTCTCTCTGTCTCTCTATCCGCCTCTCCCCCCTACCCACCCCCCACTCGCTATCTACCTCCCACCATATCCTTCTTTATCTCCCTCTATCTCTCTCCCTCTCGCTCCCTCAACCTCCCTTCCCTCTCTCTCTCCACCCCTTTCCTCCCTATAGTTCTCCTTCTCTCCCTCTCCTTCCCTCCCTCCTCCTCTCCTTCTCTCTCTGCCTCCCTCCCTCTCCTCCTCCACCTTTAAAAATAAAACCTTTAATTAACTTCCTTGACCAATTGATTCATATATTGATCCTTCTGGGGTGCAAGCTTTTTGCTATATTCCTCATGATACCAGAGACACAAAGTTTGCTCACGCTTGTTGGCTGGTATTCATATATAGTACATTAATCTTGATCATCTTTTTGGCGGCTACTGAATACTTCGTAGGTTCCAAATCCTAAAAAAATTATGTTGTGAATGTAAACTTTGTTAGAAAGATTTCATATGTTCAATTTTCAGTGAACATGTCTTGCAAAATGAAGACAGATAATATCTCAAAATATTATAATCCTCTTCAAAATCTGATCCGAAAAAGTTGGTTGGTAGTGAACAAGTATCTCAAAAATAAACTCAAATACTGGAGTTAGTAATAAGATTGGACTCAATTGATTTTGGAATATGCATGGCATATTTACATAGCCTCACGCTCTATTCTAGAGGAGTTAAAACAACCAATCACTTGCTTGGGATGATAATTAGTTAAATTATTCGACATCAACCATACCTTAGTTAATGTTTTGCAAGTAGAGGACAAGCTTTGAGCGAGTACATAACCCCGATTCTACTGCAGAGTTAAATAATCAAAGTCAAATAGAATTTAATGTGCAATTAGTAAATGTTTTACTTCACCCAATGTAATGTTCGAGAAAATGATTTTTTCCCATACTATATATTAAATTTTGTCTGTCACTAATTAAATGTTTTAGATATATATGTTTATATTTTACATGATATAGATGTTTATATTTTATATTTTGTATTAGATGTAATTTTGGAAAGACAAGGAGTAAATAGTGGAGCAAATTTTGGTGGGTGGGTGAATGAGTATGTTGTGTTTTGAATTATAATCTAAAGTTTGGTTAGTTTCAATTGGTTCTAGAATTTTCAGGGTATTCTTATTGCAACACTACGAACACTCTGTTTTACTCACGTTTCACTTCGGTAAAATTATTTGATTATATTTGATCCTCTCTATATTTTCTCCTAAGAAAGAATAGGACCATTATGGAGATGGCAAAGGAGTTTGTTGAAGGCAAATCATTTTCCAAATGATTATTGGGGTGAAGTTGTCACTTGTGAAACATATATTATTAATAGGTTTCCAACTCGAAAGTGTCATGAATAGAGTTCTGAAGAGGCATGGAGTGGAAGAAAGAAATATGTCACTCACATGAGAGTGTTTGGTTGTGTGACGTATGCACATGCCTCGGATGAGTTGAGGATGAATTTGGACAAAAAAGGAGGAGAAATGTATATTTTTGGATACAATGATGAATCCAAGGCATATAAACCAAGAAATTCATAATCGGGAGAGATGTTCGGTTCATAGAAGAGGAAGCATGGGATGGAATTTTATAGAAGATAGTCAATGTGAAGACATGTATGTCACATGAATATAAAGAGGAATTGGTCGTAGCAAGTAATTCCTCAACGATGACTCCTCCTCCACCTACACAAGCCCAACAAAGCATTCAACATATGACACCATCAACAAATAATAGGACGAGCGTTGTGTAACCAGAAAGTGCTTCTCCAAGCACACCACAAGGATCTGCAACTCCATATACTTCAAGCGCAACACCAAGCTCATCTTCAGCGAGCATAAGAGGACACAAGTTTAGAAATTTAAGTGAAATATATCGAAAAGATGAATTTGATAGCGAGCGCTGGTCTGAATTCATTTTTTTGCATTATTTTGTCATGTAGATGACCCCATACATTTTGAAGAAGTATTCAAACAAGAGAAATGGGTTGTGGCAATGAATGAAGAGATAGGATCAATAGAAAAGAATGACACATGGGAGTTAGTAGACCTTCCGCATGGAAAAAAAGTCATTACTTTGATGTGGGTCTATAAGACCAAGAGCAACATTGACAACAAGATTGAAAGACATAAAGCAATGCTTGTTGTCAAAGGATACAAGTAGCGGCATGGAAGAGACTATGCTGGAAACATTTGCACCGATCAGCAAGGATGGAGACAATGCATACTGATGTTGTCAATTGTAGCACAATAGAAATGGAGAGTGTATGAAATGGACGTAAAGTCAACGTTCTTGAATGGAGTTCGGAAGAGGAGGTATATGTCCTCAAACCTCTTGATTATGAGGTAGAAAGTAAAGAAGACAAGGTATGTAGGTTGCGGAAAGCTCTTTATTGGGTTTGAAGCAAGCACCGCATGCATGGTACGGCAAGATAGATGTGTACTTAATGGAAAATGGCTTTGACAAGTGTGATGGAAAACTTACTCTCTACATCCAAAGAAAGTGAAGGTAAGCTTCTTGTCGTTGTTTTGCATATAGATGATTTGACTTTTACGAGACTGATGATTTCCTCATCGGCTGATTTCAGAAACGATCATGAAAAATGGGTTTGAAATGACTAAATTGGGGGTTGTTAAGATATTTTTTGGGCATAGAAGTGAAGAAAACGAGGAATGAAGTTTTTATCTCTCAAGCAAAGTATGTTTCGGACATTTTAGAGAGGTTCAATATACGAACGATAAGCAAGCACCAAATCCAACCGTCATGGGGTTGAATTTGAGCAAGGAAAATTACGATGACAATGTCAATATGATATTATACAAAATTATGGTTTGTAGCTTAATGTATTTGACTGCCAACTAGACTCGACATAATATATGCGGCGAGTTTGGTGTCTAATTTCATGGAGACACCCAAGGAGACACATTGTGACGAAAGCAGCGAAAAGGATTTTTAAATTATGTCAATGAGACAAAGGAGTATGGCATTTTGTACTCACGTAATCGATGATTTTAGGATGGTTGGTTACACTAACGGTGATTGGGTAGGAAGTGTTGATAACGAAGAGCACATCGGAGGTATTTTTTTTATTTGGGTTCGAGAGCCATTTCATGGGCTTCCAAGAAAGCGGTCAATAGTATCATTGTCAACGTGAAGAAGCTAAGTATGTCGCGTCAGCAACGACAGAGCGTGTCAAGCGAGATTGGATGAGAAGGATGTTGCGGGATTTAAGTCATGAACAAGATGGACCATCCACAATTTTACTGTAATAACGATTCGGCAATTGCACTATCAAATAATTATTTTTTTCACAAAAGGAAAAATCACATTGATGTTAAATATCATTTCATAAAAGAATTACTTAACGATGGTGAAATTGTGTTGAGACATTTCAAATCGGAGGAACAATTTGCAAACATCTTCACAAAGCCATTGGCACGTGAATTTTTTATCTCGAGAGTTGTTTGAGAATGGTCAATAGCGACGAGTTGCTGATTAAGGGGAGTGTTGAAAAATTAATCCCAACCACCACATTAAATTCTTATGACATCAACCATACCTCGAGTTAATGTTTTGCGAGTTACGTATTCGTGAGAAAAGAATTTTGTGCATCACCAATTAAATGTCTTAGATATATATTTTTAGTTTTTATTGTGTGTTACTACAGCAACCCTTGTGAATGTAATTCTCGGTAAGAACAATAGTTCTACTAGTGAAGGAGGCTGTGAGGAATGTGTATGTTGTGTTTTAATTATAATCTAAAATTTTGTTAGTAGGGATTTGGTCATCTCCACCACTCTATATTTAGAAAGGACTCTCATAATTTGATTTATGTATGGTATGAATTAAGTGAAGTCCATAACTTTGTGTCAATTTCCATAAATGTGTTGTCTTGGTTAAAGTCATTTCCACTGTGAACTCTTTTGTGTTGAGGTAAAAAGAATTTCCCACCCTATCTCTTTAAAATTCTAACATGATATTAGAGCATTCAAATTTTAACAAAATTCGGTATGTACTCATACCAATAAGAGGAAATAATATACTCAATGGCTATGACAATAAGAATAGATAATGGTTATTATGTTTAATTGACTAGTGATAAATGATTTGTAATTCCAATTTTTTTTAAATTACAAATGTATAAATGAATTTAAAAAATTTGAAACATAAATTTATTAATATCTAATATGGATCAAACAATAGCAATATGTTCTTATTTTTTTTAATGGAAGAAATTGCCCTTGGAGTAGCTTTTATTAGTATATAGTTTTGGTTATATATAATTTTGTTTGAGATTAGATTATAAGACTTGTGAAAACCAAACTTCCACAAATAACAATTAATTCTCAAAATCAACAATATAACTGTAACAATATAACTATTTTAGAATAGCGATGTGCTATAACTCCAAAGAAAAAAATCAAATTTTACGTGAAAGCCTATGTAATTCTTTCATTTTCACAGGCAACAGAGGCCGGGGTGGTTTGTACACCTCCGTCATTTATGGACATCTCTGGGTTGTAATCCAAAAGTTAGTAATGGTTGTGGCCTTCTCTAATGGCTAGAGTGAAAGTTAACCAGTTTTTTAGCTGGTGAATTGTTTGCTTTTTGGATGGCACAGAATTTTGCAGTCAATATTTTAGAAAGGCACGAAATGCACAGTATCCTTTGTTCCTCTTTGTATATCTTCTGTGCCATTACAACATCAATTCGATATCACTTGATGTTATTGGCAGTGGGCGGATTCCTGATTAGGGCATTCGTTGGATTCCAGGAGCTTTTACTATCTTTCTATAGTTTATATTATATTTTTTCAATTTAATTAGTAATGTAATGATTAATAAAATAAATAAAATGTAACCCTAATTCTATATTGACCATTTTCTTATACATGAAGAAGAATCATGTCCTTAAGGCATATTGTTTTAATTAAATTAAGATGACTAAAATAAAAAGCATAATTTAAAATGATTATAAAAGATTTAAAATGTTCTAATTATAATGAAAAAAATTTACTTGTATTTATAAGGAAGGGTAACATAAAATTATGTAGATATTGAGAATTTTATTTATGGTTTATAATGAAGTATGTTTTAGAATGTTAGACATGGAAGAAAATACAATTATATTTTCGAATATCGAAATTATTTCTAAGTAAAATAAAATATTTATATTTATATTTAAATTGAAATATATATTTTTTATAACTTATTTTGAAATATAACTTTTTCATATATCTCATAACATAATATATATTAAATTATAATTAAATTTTTTTTTTTATACAAACACTTGAAATTTAAATTCTGGTCTTAATAAATTGTGCACATCACAAGCAGCACAATCATATTATAATGAACGATGATAAAATAATATATTAAATTAAAACTAGCAATTGTACTACATGTTGCAATGGAAACACCTTAAGGCCACAACATAGGCAATATGTTCACTAATAATGTGATTTCCTTGAGAATGTCTCTAGTATGTACAAGTCCCAACATAACTTGAACTTGTCAATTTGAATCTGCTCTCCTTTCCTTTCCTTTTGATAAACGATTTTCATAGATCTTTGCAGTAATATTAACAACAAACTTGACTTGTACTCATAAATTTAAATTCGGCAACCCATTTTCATGTTGACAGTATACAATACCACTTATTACAAAATGAAAGACCTACACAAAGGGAAAATGACACAACAAGAGATGATCAACCAATTTTAAAGGAGGAAGAAATAGTCCACTAGCTGGGAGACCCCATGGATAGTGAAAGTCAAACCTCCCCTCAATTAGTCGAGGGGATAGAAGAAGAGTAGCGAATAATCAAGCATCATATATATTTTTCTTGCTTTAAATCATAGCCTAGTTCTTCATCTATCACAACCTCTCTACTTTCAGTCGAGCATATATCACACCCTCTCCTTTCAGTCAAACATATATTTTTTTAACACAACATCTCCCTTAAATAAGATAGCATAGATTTTTGTCTTGGCACTGGGTATGAATCTCCTTATTAATCGATTTCTTCACCTGGACGTGGAACTATTAGAATCTATATTTAATATGATCTATGACTCGGTCTGTTGATGTGTCCTACCCTGCCTCCCTCCCGATTGATATGTAGTGAAGCCACAACGAATGAGATAGTCACCAAGTAGACTAGATAAGTGAAAATTACACTAACATGTAAGTTATATCTTATAATTTGCATAGATAACAATCATATTCTCGTTTACACCATGCAAGAATATTAATTTTTTTATGCTTGAAGGTTACTGATCTATGCAAATCCCATTTATATTAGAATCCAATGAGATTATCCCAGATACTGTGTCCAAATGGCCTTGTGATCTGGGAGAAAATTTTGACTTATCAAAAGACTCTATATCTATAAAAGGAGCAATCTCTCCCCAACATGGCCCAATTATATCATACACACAATGAGTTAACGTAACGGGATGTCCATCATCCACTGGTAAGTTAACATCCTTGCCAGAGTCGAATTTTTTTTTCTTTTCCTTGAGCATGCTCTGATCAGAACCAGGATTCTTTATGCCAATATCCAATACATCCCCAGTAGAAGAATCGTCCCCAGTGATTGTTCTAGCATGGTTGTCTAAAATATTAAGCACACCATGTGCAACCCCTACAGAATTGGAGACCGCATGGGTGTTTTCTATCACATTGTATGTATATTTTGAATCCTCAAACATTAAAGATATCTTCGCTTGGCACATGAATTTTGTATATTCATGTGGATAGTGCAGCATTAGAGAGCTTCGTAAGGTGAAGAAGCAACATGAGGATCTGATACAGGGAAACAAAAGTACTCTTCTCACATTCGCATCTGAATTATGTGAATTTTACTCACAGATTTTACTCACAATTTATGGATCACAGAAGCCAAATTCCTAATACCCAATATGCTCAGTCAACCAGGACATTTTAGTGATCCAGAAGAAACACTTGACACTATGGGAACAAAATTCCAAAGGGTATTTTAGTTTACACTTATTTTGTGCATGGACACTCTAGCAATACCTTATGATAATAAGAAAACCATGACCTCTCCTCATGTAGTTTTAAAGGACGAAGAAATAGTCCACCAACTGGCAGACCCCATGGATATTGAAGGACAAAGTTATCCTTAATCAGTTGAGGGGCTAGAAGATGTGAGTAGTGTTCATGTATTCCATTGAATGATGTATTTGATTCATTTGTGTCTTAGGATTCTAAGTTAAGTGGGCCACCTGGAGGCTCACATGGAACTTTTTTATTGTGGTTTGTTAGAATATTTTCACTGTTCTTACCCAGAAGTCCCATGTATTATTAAGTAGTAAAGAAAAATAACCATGTACGTTTTTGTAGTACACTTCGACCACATCCTTTCAAATTAATACAATTTTTGTTATGGTTTTAAAAAATTAGTGATTTTTGGAAGAAAGTGTAGGTTTTAGCAATAAATATCGTTAAAGGATAGGTCACTCGGGCTGATCAGAATATCCATGAAATAGGAGACTATATTTTGTACCAAGATTGTATTATTTTTTTAAAGATACATTTTTAAATAAATAAAATAGAAAATTTGACTTCCTATTTCCAAATGTTTTTTTAGCTTTCTAACCAACAAATACATCTCCACCGCTATTTTCATTAGGAGTTTGTATTACCAACACAAATAGGTGTAAATTAAAAAATATTTCCATTGGTAATAGGAATAGATCTAAATATAAGCATTCATTTGATACGAGAAACATATAAAATTATAATAGAATTTTCGAGTGGAAGAATCAAGCAACATACATATTTCTCTTGCTTTGAATCAAAACCTAGTTCTTCATATATCACAGAAGCTATACAAGAATGTAAAAATGTCAGTGTAAAATAAATATAAATATAATCCATCGATAAAAATATTATCTATATCAAATCCATTAGATGCAGTGAAGTTGTCCACAACTAATGGAATAGTTACCAAGTAGACCCGATAAGTGAAAATTACACTAACATGTAAATTATATCTTACAACTTACACATATAAGAATTATAAGATGGTTTAGACCATGCATGAATAATAAATTTATGAAGCTTGCAAAAAGTTGTATGACTATACTTGGAACAATGTCAGGCTCCATTTAAGAAAGCTTATTTGTGGAAGTCCCATTTATATTAGAACCTAATAAGATTATCCCGGATACTGTATCCAAATGTCTGCGTGTTTTGGGAGAAAATTATGACTTTTCAGAAGACTCTATATATGTAATAGGAGCAATGTCTCCCACACATTACTCAATTATATCATACACACCATGAATTAGCCTAATGGAATGTCCAACATCCTCTAGTGATTTAAAAACCTTGACAAAATAAAAATCATTGTTTTGGTCTTCAAGAATACTCTGATCAGAAGCACGATGCCTTATGCTAGTATCCAGTGCAGCCCCAGTAAAAGGATCATCCCCAGTTATTATTTCAACATGGTTGTTCAATATCTTAAGCACATCATCTACAAAATCTATAGAATTAGAGACCACATGGGTGTCTGCTATCACATTGGTTGTATATTCTGAATCTTTAGGCATTGCAGATATCTTTTCTTTGGACATGAATTTAGTATTTTCTTGTGGATTAGAATTCACCACATTTTTAGCAATGGAAGTCAAATTTATCTCAAAAAGAGGGCTAGAAATAGAGTTAGTATTGTTAGAGACTAAATTCAGTGTCAACGGAGGAGTTCTCAACAATAAAAATGGGTCAAATATTACTATACATTATTTCAGCTTCTTTGTCTAATATGTCAGCAATTTTCATACCTGGACTGTCTTGACCCAGAGTCTTCCCAATAGTACGTATGTAATCAATACTCCCAACTTCAACTTTGTTGAACATTGACCCATGCACTCTTGTCAATATCAACATCTACAGATGCTAACTTTTCATTTCAAATATTTAGTTCAACACCCATAAGAAGATTGTAAGATACAATAGCTACAGTGTCAAATTCCAATCCATTACTAACTTGAAATTCCAACTCAGATGATAAAACTTCATGAAATTCAATAAGCATACATTATGTCTGCAAAATAAAACTCTAGTCATTCTCAATAGCTGCAACACTCTTGTCACCATCATAGTTTTGTACCCTCTGAACCTAAGTTTCATAAAACGATCAAAAATCATTGTTAAATTAAGAAGCCAAGCATAATTTGAAACCATCAATAAGCCAGCCTGATGGAAGAAAGGAACATTTATCTTCCATCCATTATTAGTTTAAATAGGTTGCAATTGAAAATTTTGTATAACCATAAGCTACAAAGATAAAGCTTAAGATCGTCTTAAACAAGGGATTCTTTTGGATAGTCACATATTTCCACAAATGGAGATCCTTTAATGAAAAATAAGTATCACACAATACTAATGGATATCATGATCAAGTTTTTATATTAGAAAAGCCTCAGATTAATGAATTCCTTAAAATTTAAAAATATTTTTTCATGGTAACCTAGAATTTTTAGAAAGTGTTGAGGGATAGAAACAACAGTAAGAAAACCACCGTTGTTGTCGTTTCTGTCTTCAATATTTATTTTATGTAAAATTGCTTACAATATTATACTAGCGCAGACTCATACCAGCATGCAAGCACCCACCTACAGAAGGTTGCAACCTTCTCTCATTCTCCAGGTGCTACTGGAAGGGAGCTCTAACCCCCTAATCTCATTTACCCACCACTACTAGAAGGGAGCTTCAACCCCCTTATCAGAACACCAACTTCTAGTGGAAGGAAGATTCTACTTCCACACTAAAGGCTTCAACCCTCAGAACCACTATAGACCACGTTTCATCAGTTTTCACACTGGATCCCGCAACTTCAACACAAATCATCATAAAGATAATCAATATAAAATTAACCCAAACTTCAATGAGAATAGTGAGATCAGTGTCACCAGAATGTAGTACTAACCCAGATTTCAGAATCAGTATGCAGAATCAATATCAACCCTAATCATTCATTATCTTAAAATACATACACTACTTCACTTTATTGATCCCACATGTATATGTGTTTTCCTTCACACCAACCTATGTATAGATCTAAGAATACTAAATTTAAGGAATATGATCAGTCTCAGAACCATATTTGAGGATTTCAGTCAGATATATTTTCAGTATTATAGAACCCTTAATCAGTCAGTCATC
Source organism: Pinus albicaulis (assembly GCA_034641835.2). NCBI lineage: Eukaryota > Viridiplantae > Streptophyta > Pinopsida > Pinales > Pinaceae > Pinus > Pinus albicaulis. Next base: position 928,319,475 of record CM076575.1, on the reverse strand, counting down.
ATTAAACATATTTACTCACTTGTTCATCAGATTTGTACTTATTCAACTTAGCAGCATATACAATATTCAAGCAACCCAGATCTAAATCAAGACTTCATTGACAGACATCAAAAATACAACAACAATAAACAGATAACCTCTGTAGTAAGCTTCAGAAAACCCTGACTTCCATACGCGCTTTTTCTGAGACAAAGCCACGTATATACGCGCTTTCACTGATACAAACTAGTGTATAGATATGTAAATATTAATTTTGCGGAATGTTTCAGATCTATAGACTTAACCATATTTCTTCACTTCACTTCAGCAAACACACGTTAGGTCACAGATCTAATCACCTCTTCAATAGATCAAGTACATAGTTATTTCAGGTCTAAAGATCCCGATCCATCATTGTATCTAAGGGTGCATCATAGATTCAAATCTACCAATAAAACATAGTTCCTCCCATGCAGATATACTTCAGAGAGAAGTATTTAGTAACATCCCTTACACATACACACCCTTGCACTATTATCTTCTTCTCCTTATATAGATTTAGCTTTTACCAATACCATGAGCCAAAACCACACAAATGTCGATGGTATTCTTTGACGAAATAAAATAGATGAAACAACACTCAATATTGTGGGCTAATTCCATGGTAATTCCCCCTGGTATCGTAATTTTAGAGCGCAAGGCATACTTCACTTTACTTCTTTGTACCTACGTGTATACGTGACTTCTCTTCATAATAACTGCGAATATACTAATTCTGGATGTATATGCGGGTTGCATGTATGCCAAGTAGCGTATGTACACAGGTTGTCTTCATTAAACCTTTGTATACATTGTGACATATTATATTTATCATTTCTCTAATCCTAACTGGATTACCTTTCTCTGTCACTCTGAACTGACGTGTAGATACATCATTTGTACATCTTTAACACATAGGTTGCTTATCAATTGAAACTCATCAAGTAGGTTTCCATCATGGACAACTTCATCAAGTAGGTTGCCATCAAGGACAACATATTGCATCATATTGCCAACAATATCCCTCTTTGGACTTGATGGAAACCATGATGGTCTTTGATCACCACAACAGATAGATACGTTAATCATAACCATTATTCAAACACCAAGAGACTCTCCCCCTTTGACATCAAGGGCAAAGGGCGAATCAATACCAAAACAAGTTTTCTCTTCCCTTGTAGAAAGAAGAGCTATGTAGATCTAATGTGCACTGAAATTACCATGCTCCCCCTGAGTTCATGCTAAATATTCAAACAAAATTTTCAATGAAGTACATGACTCTATAACTCAACCGAGTATGGTCTTTCCTATCACTAAGGACTCATAATTACATCAAATATCCAACCAAGTGAAATTACATATTTGAATCAACTTCCCAACCAAGTGGATTTACAATTTTTGACTCAACTACCCTAGGAAGTGGGTTTACAAATTTGAACAAGTAATTACATGACTCAATATAAAAATTTTACATCATAGGTCTCAACGTGACATTTTCATCAAATAAAAGATATGAAATTATATAACCATGACCAAAATAATCTCAAATAGGAGATCATAAGACAACAAACAATCAGAATGCCAACAGTGCATCCTTTTCAATCAAGGTTGGTGCTCCCCCTAAACCTGTGCATCTTGAACACCTTCAACAACCAATGTATCAAATAACACTACAAGAAAAAAGCACATTGGTGAGGGGCGAAAATGGTCACCATAAGCTCATTGGTGAGGGTCAAAAGAGCCTTCGTCACCAAAAACTAAACGTCACCAAAGGTGGCGTCGCCGAAAGTATAGGTGTTGTGGTGACATTCAAGGTCCGTCACCAATAATAATTTATAGTGACGGATAGTGACCATCACCATTTCATATGAGCAATGGTGACGGACAATAGCCTCCGTCACCAAAAAATTGAACGTCACCAAAGGTGGCGTCGCTGAAAGTATAGGTGTTGTGGTGACATTCAAGGTCCGTCACCAATAATGATTTATAGTGACGGATAGTGACCGTCACCATTTCATATGAGCAATGGTGACAGACAATAGCCTCCGCCACCAAAAAACTGAACGTCACCAAAGGTGGCGTCGCCGAAAGTATGTGTTGTGGTGACATTCAAGGTCCGTCACGAATATTAATTACAATGACGGATAGTGACCGTCACCATTTGATATGAACAACAACGATTTTTTGTGATGGACCTTTCATGGCCGTCACTATTGGTGCATATATATGGCGACGTTCATTGACCGTCACCATAAACACATTGGTGACATCAAGGTCCATCACGAATAATGACTATAATGACAAACAGTGACCCTCACCATTTCATATAAACAACAACGATTTATGGTGACGAACCTTTAATGGTCGTCACTATTGATGCATATATATGGTGGCATTCGTTGACCGTCACCATTTCATATTTTGGTGAGGGTCGAAAAGTCTCACCATAAACTCATTGGTGATGGTCAAAAGAGCATCCGTCACCAAAAACTGATCTTCGTCATTCCCTATATATGAATATTAGGGCACGATGGAATCGAACCACCAACCTCCTGCTTGTAAAGCAGGTGCTCTTCCATTGAGCTAGCACCCTTTAAAGAATTAGACTTTAAACTAGAAACTGCCCCTAAAGTTGCAAAGATACACCAAAGGAATAAGAACCAGGAAAACCGAAAGAACTGAGTGTCCTTGCTCCTATTTTTATTCTACGACACTCTACAAAGTATGATCTTGATCTATGACGTATTTGTGCAGAGTGGTTCTAATTTAATAGTAAATTTTATATTAGATAAAACAAATGAATAACTGAGAGGCCTTACGAGCTAATTTTTAATCCTTACACCAAAATCTCTTAATATTCAAGTCTATGGAACAACTCGTTCAAAGTTCAAACTAAAGTAGATTTTAAATGGAAAGCCTAAAACCAACTAAGTAGTTTACAAGTTAACATTTTGGATATAAATTATGTTCAATTTATATGACAAGTTATGCCATCACCTTGAAACTAGTTTCTTAGCTAAAAGACTTTCTTAAGTTAACAATGACAAAGAAACTTAGTCATGGCAAGCAAAATTCTCTTGTTTTTTCGAATGAGGGTGCATGTAACTTGATAAAGGTTGTATGAGAGTATCAAACCATAACCAGTTTCACTAAAACATGGAAATGACAAAGTCTTGTTAAGCAAGAAAGGTTTAGTTAAATATATGGAAAGCATCGAGCTAAATGATATAATTAAACTAAAAGTAACTGTAAAAAAATGAAATTGCCATCATATAAATCGCACCAGCGTATGAATTTGCATCAATGTACTGAATTAATATGACTTCAAATTTTGAAATTTTCCTGCAAGATAACATTTATCATTAAAAAAATCTGATCAAACATGAAATAATCTCATGAATCTTTCAGATTTATATTGCAATATCCATCTCAGATCAATAGATCCATAATCTTAAATATTCTTATAATTAGCAATTGCACCAAGAGGTGCAAAGGAACGTCGGAACATGGATAAGAAAAGTGGGGAGATTGTATAAAGAAATAATCAAGAAAAATATACTAAAAATGAAATACAACCCATGTGAGGCTAATTTAAATTCAATTGTTGTGAATTTTCAAGTGAAAGAAAGTTTGTAACTGGTGTCCGACAAGCAGGAATCACAAAAATTGTTATAGAGAAAAACTTGGAAGGGAAATTGAGGTTTGAGGTTTGATGATGTTTATGAAGCACATATTCTACTTGGTGAAAGTGGCCACTGCAAGGATTATTGGGGTTCAGGCTTTTATAGGCAGGATAATACTTTTGAGCTTGAAAAAACTTTGCACAATATAGCTTTCAGTTCAAATGGGTGCAAATACATATAAATCAAGCAATTTTAGACCTTTAAATGTATGGTCAGAAGCAACCACTCCAGAATCTGTGCAAATGCTTCTAAACTCTATTTGAAAAGAGGAAATTAGTTTGATCCTTGAAGGAAACTTGTTTGGACCAGACATTGGTGAGTTGATAAGCAGCTCAAACAATTGGGCAGAGATTATTATGTGGTGTATTTTCAAAGGGCTCAAAAAGTCATTACCTTCTAAATGGCTATATATTTTGGGAGATGGGTTTGAAAATACAGGTAAGAAGAATCAGCCAACGTCTGAACAGTCGGGTGAATTTGAGAAAAAACACCAAAGATCTGCCAATTTTGTTGAATGCCTCTGAGCAATGTGGTTTATTGTTTGCTGTCAATTCCTCCTCGGTCATGGATTGTAGGCCTGCACAAAATAAGAATATTCTTATGATTGGTGTCTGTTATGAAGTGAATAATTTAAAACAATATACTCATAACCTAGCACAAAATACAGATTCAACAGAAGTAAATACGGAAAACAAGAATAGTGGAAATGATGATTTTGGACTTCAAACTGAAGGAGCATATAAGGGCGAGGATGAAGTGCTTTTGAAATTTCAGTGGGCAGAGGAGACAGAAAGGATGGGCTGCAGCAAGTTTTTGGAGTCTCGGGATAGAAGAGAAGGGAAAAGAGGCAAACTTCAAGTTCAAAGCACAGAGTAATGACCCCTGGAAGGAGAGATTTTGATTCTCTTGTTCAATCTCAGCGGGAAGTAAGCAATGCCTTTGGTCAAGTCGACATTCAATTGTCGGATTCTCTATGGGATGTAGGTGATGGCATTAGCCAAGAGAAGCAGCTGGACAGAGTTTCACATGAATATATCCTTTCTTCATGAATGCAATGATTATCGGAATTATGTTCAAATAAAAGAGATGAGAACAGTGTGCAAGAGGCTTTATAATGTTTGATATGAAAAGAATAGAATATTCAAAATAGTACATCATATGAGGAGGAGACCTTTAAATCAAGCAATTTGAGACCTTTAAATGGGTGCAAATACATATAAATCAAGAAATTTGAGACCTTTAAATGGATGCAAATACATATAAATCAAGCAATTTGAGACCTTTAAATGTATGGTCAGAAGAAACAACTCCAGAATCTGTTCAAATGCTTCTAAAATCTATTTGAAAAGAGGAAATTAATTTGATCCTTGAAGGAAACTTGTTTGGACCAAACATTGGTGAGTTGATAAGCAGCTCAAACAATTGGGCAGAGATTATTATGTGGTGTATTTTCAAAGGGCTCAAAGAGTCATTACCTTCTAGATGGCTATATATTTTGGGAGATGCGTTTGAACATACGGGTAAGAAGAATCAACCAACGTCTGAACAGTCGGGTGAATTTGAGAAAAAACACCAAAGATCTGCCAATTTTGTTGAATGCCTCTGAGCAATGTGGTTTATTGTTTGCTGTCAATTCCTCCTCAGTCATGGATTGCAGGCCTGCACAAAATAAGAATATTCTTATGATTGGTCTCTGTTATGAAGTGAATAATTTAAAACAATATGTTCTAAAGTGAATAATTTAGGTGCTACCTCCTCCTCAGCAGATCTGTAATCTGCTAGGTAGTAAATTGCCAGGTTGTTGGGTTCAAGGAAATTTGAACACGAGTTTTCTCCAATTGACAGTCTATGCAGAATTTGTAGCCATGTTATTTCCCATTAAATAATTCCATGCAGAAATTGCAGCTCAGAGAACCTCCCTAGAAAGCATCATTCTCATAGATAAAAGGGCATCCATTCAAGACACCCTAATTGAAAGGACCACGTCAATTGAAGACATTATTATTAAGGAGAATGAGATGGTGAATGTGCAAGACATCATTATTGCAACTGATAAAAAAACCATACAAGGTGTCATAAGTGCAGCAATTAATATTTGTCAAAGCCATCATAATTTTAACAAGAGAACATCTATACAGGAAGTCTCATTTACAGGCTACACCAATGCCAAGAAGGGCATCAATACAGGAGGGCACTTATACTGAAGAACATCACCTAAGACATTAACTGTGACATCATTCTCAGCTACATAACCAGTACATTTCATGTCGACGATAGCATCTCCGACATTATCCATTGTCACATAGAAGTTAGAACATCCATTTTTCTACCAATATAATTTAATTTCACAAGTTGCCCATTCCATGAAACTAGCCTCATCTAAATCAACTTCTTCTGTAGTGTACATCTGTATTACAGTGACCTGTAATATGCATGAGTTTTTCTCCTAATGGAATTTGCGAATTTGTGATAGCACCGAAGAAGGATACCTCAGTGAAGTTTCTCATCAATGTGACCAGTCACCAAGCTAGGTATTAACTATTAAATAATTTATTTGAGGTACCAAAACTCTCCCAAAGGTTGTAGATCCAATCAATAAAACTAAAAGAAAACCACAATCAGGACCCAGAAGATGAGGCAGTTGACTGGGATTAAACGGTACAACGCAAAAAGTATGAGACACTCGTGGAGAACCTTAGGAACTCATGGCGAACTGTGGAGATTCCTATCATCTGTGACATCATCTAACACTATCTGCTATTAAACAAATAACCTAGCAGGAAATATTAACAGAAATTGACAAACAATAGTTGGGACCTGGAAAATCAGAACCGCAAATGGTTGAATGGATGGCATTCATTAAAGCACGTAGACAATGGCAACCTAAAAGGAAATTTCTAGAAAAAATGCAAATCCCTTGCATCAGCAAAAAAACATAAAGTTAGGCAGCAAAGTACAAGAATACTTCAAAGTCAAGACTTCATACTTCTGTATATGAATCCTTAGCAAAAACACCAGACCGGGTGTTTGGCAAGATACCTATTTCCTAATCTCTTATTCCTTTGTAAACAGACATGTGCTGACATAGGTAGGGCTGCTGAGGGGTGGAACTGAAAGTGAATATTGAAAACCGATGAATAGGACAAATTTGCATGACTTAAATTTAAATTTGGTAGATAGAAATGGCCAATGTATGAATAAAGAAAAGGGGCTTACGATTGTGAAAATTAGACAATGACCATACTGACAACCATCCCATTCTTAGATGCTTCACCTACAACAATCTAAGAAAGTGATATATAGTGTTTCTCATAACAAATTCCAGGTCTAGCAAGCACCCTAAAGAGGACAAACTACAGGACCTTTAACCTTTTGATTTATACAACAGTCCTACTAGATTCCCTTCTGAAATCACCAATGCAAGAACTCATGAAGTTCCACTCTAGAAACCCTTGTTACAAGTCCCATAGGCTGGACAGACTACCTGACAGTAATAAAGTTCAAATCAGTCTATTTCCCATCTAATCTCAAATGTGCTAGTCCTTCAATTTTTATTTTTATTTATTCTTTTTAATGCAGATTTATTGTGATATTTCAGATAGGAACTAATCGTATCCTCTTGATTTTCCATAGATCTCAAGTTTCAACATCCAAGACAATTTTCTTCTTTGGAGCAATGTGAACAAAATAATACATGGCTCATGTTCTCACCTAGTTTCATGTTTTTCTTGCGTAAAAATTAAAGTGAAGCTCCAAACCCAGTAGCCAATATCAGACCAGGTACATCAGCTCCAGTACTGGCTAACTGCCCTCCTGTTGCATATTTTGTCTCTATTGGCTTGGAATCATGGTTGCAAATCTTAAAAGTAGTTTTTTTATTAAAAAAATAATTATTTAATGTATTTTTTTTTTAAACCGGTTCATTGGCATCTGACCGCTCCCGGTTAGACCGGTTCCAATTAGAAACCCGGTTCATTAGGTCCACCGATCCGGTCACCGGTTCCGGTTTTTAAAACTATGACTTCAATAGAACCTTTACCTTTCCACAAGGTGAGCTATTACAAGTCTTAATTATTTGATCACTAAATATCTAACACTCAAGCATAGTAGAACTCTTTTGGAACATGAATTTTAGCTCTACAATGTCTTTAGTTTCGTAATCTGTCATTGCTAATTTGAGTGAATGTGATGCAGTGAAAAACTCAGAGACTAAAAATATGTCTACTTCAATAGGACCTTTCCCTTTCCAAAAGGTGAGCTATTACAAGTCTTCATAATTTTATTATTAAATAGCTAATGTGTATCGTAGAACTCTGTTGGGAAATGAATTTTAGTTCTACAATGTCTTTAGTTTCATAATCAAGTCTAAATGTAAAATGAGGGAAAGCACTTCTCATTCTTATTTTATTGGGCACTTCACAGATCAACACAGATTAGAAGCCTCATCTTAAACAACAATCTAATGAATTAATATTGAATGTGTGGGAAAGTGAATTGATGATTGTAGACACATTATGAAGATAGCCAAAACGGGCATGGCAGCAGAGAATGGAGATATTGACAAGACTTATCCATTGGTAGAGGAACCTGAAAATATTGAGAAATCAGTGTAGCTTGCACCAGAAGCCACCTATCCTCAGAAACTTAAAGATATTATTGGGAACGAAAAGGGATTTTAACTTTAATCATTGAAAATTGTGACGATGTTCTGTTCTAGAATATAGCTAGAATATATTATGGTCTACAACCCTACACAATCAAATTCCCAAGAACCATTAAGCATCAACCATGCAATTTGTTTGGTCTCTAGAAACACACGCAGCCTTCAAATAAATTGCATACTCTGTTCTCATTATAAATCACAATGCCAATTCTTGAAGTCTATGGTCTGTTCAAGCAACCAAACACAAACAAAAGAAGAAGCTTTACATGGAATGAAAGGTCTTTGCAACTATGGCATTACCTCAACAACAAAGCGATCCCAGATCTTGTCTTTGCAACTATGGCATTACCTCAATTGAAGCAGGCTGCTGTAGGACACCTCCACAGGCAGCAACATAACTTCTTTTCAACTGTAACAAGCCTAGGATAATTGTTAAAAAGGCACAAGACTATGTGAACTAGCTCGAACTTGGTGTTGAAGGCAGTGAAGTGTCAGATTAGCTCGTGTCTTCGGCTCGGACTTGTGATAACTTGTGAACAATAAGCTCTGATTAGTTGTCTTGATACCTTGACCTGTGTGTTAAAATACCAGAAATTGCAGCTTGGAGGCTCAGACCATAGTCCTGTAGCTACTTCTTACAAGAGCTCAGACCTGTGTTAGTCACTTGTGAAGGATAAGCTCAAGACTGGTGGGCAGTGTGTTATATCATATTTGTAAGACCTTGGACTTGAAAAGGGACAATCTTTTGTAGCATTGTAAAGGCTAGAAATAGAGATATACACCTTAGAAACAACACAACTCAGATCTCTTGGAATCTTAACAAGCTCGAACTTACTACTGTGACTGTGCTAAGTGTGATAGTGAAGGCTCTTCATGTCCTAGCATAAACAACAATCTCAGACTCGGTAAATTGATGGAAGACTTGAGATAATTCACCTGTTAGATATACATGTGATACAACTGTATATCGTTGACCCAGCTTTACATCAATGTTTGAAGGCTCAAGTCCACTTTAGGCTCGGACATCAAAACAGGGACCACATGCTTAGATCTATGAAGAATAATGAATGAGCATTAATGAACAGTGAACTTGAAAGGGTGTACAAGTGAAGAAGATCTTGAAAGTGGGCATATTAGAGCAGATTTTTGACCAAATATTGAAGTATTTGGAGCACCATGTGAAGACACTCTTGAAGCACCTTGTGAACACTTTCTTGGAGAGTTCTTGAAGAAGCCTTTGAAGAGGCTTAGAGCAGGTGTAGAACTTGGGATGCCAATTGAAGACACCTTGAAGGTCGTGGAGATAATGTTGAAGACCATGATGCATTGGTCATCATGAAGTAACCTTGGAGATCTTTGTTTTGGGTACCATGAAGAACAATGGAGACACCTTCTTAGGAGCAACTCTTCCCTCAGAAGTGTGTGATAGTTAGCATAGAGGTTTGCTACATTAGAAAAGGGTCCATTCTGGGCACTTTTCTTAGTAGTAGAGGACATCCTGGACGTGAAAGGGTCCATTCTAGGCACTTTTCTTGGCAGCAGAGGACATCCTGGAAATGAAGCTATTTATCAAGGTATTCCCTTTGTTATATTCATGAGTATGGAACATAAAGAAGTATCAAGACCTTTAGGATGGAGCACCTACTTCTCTTTAAGGGTATTCATCAGTTTTCATGTTAGATGAAATGATACTTGGGAGCACTTTGGCAAAGGATCATAGAACCAATACTGCTCTGAGAGTATGACTGGATTGTTAAGGAGAAAAAACACTTGAATTGCAACATGGTGTGACTCGTGTCTTTGGATAAGAATCAAGTGCAAATGCTTTTGAAAGCCACTGGAGCAACTTCAACCCTTACACTAGTCCAGCTCATTTGTACCAAATAAGAATAAATGAACACTGAAGGATAATATAATCTGAGAGCAAAGGAAACCAACAATATAAATTCTGGAGCAAACTGGGCATTTGCACACAAAGATATACCTACGAGATTGCCACATCTCCAATGGAAAAATAACTTCTACTCAAACCATTGCTTTTGGTACTTATCTCTAGTGATGCCCCTGTACATGGAGAATCTAAATTCAGTAGATTAGGAATGCTATAATAATTCACAGAAGTTGGGAATGATTTTTGTAAGGATAAACCACAAAAAAGGGGGTTCTCATCTCCTTAGAACTCCTAAAATATGCACATGTGGACCATGCCAAAGGGCTTCACACACTACTTGTCTTCATAGTGGAGCACTCGAAATAAGGCTAACAAACTCCATCAAACTTGTAATAGATACACAACTCAAAGTGGGAGTACTGCTAAAAGATACTCATGTAGATATGTGCAAGGTAGATCAAGAGTTGTTAAGACAACTGCATTTTTTGGTAGGGAGTCCATGGCTTGTCTACAACCACAAGTTAAGTGGACATCATCTACATCTAGCTGGTAAGGAAGGTCAGGAGAGAGATACACAACTCGTGTAGATATGTGCAAAAAAGATCAAGGGTTGTTAGACAACTCCATTTTTTGGTGGGGAGTTTCCTCAAAGTATGAGCTTATCTTCCAAACTCTATAAACCACACAAAGATTTTAGAAAACCTACCTTAATAACGCACTCTTTTTCCACCTTAAAATATGTCATTGATTGTGTCATATTCCCTGAAATAACTTGCATAGTAAGAGAGTTCATCCTAGGGTTTGTGTGATGGATGAGTTAAGGGGTCCTTAGATCTCTCAATCTGGAATGTTTTCTTGACTTTTTTATTTTAAACAAACCTTATTCCAGGCAAGGCATTCTCCAAGATGGAAAAAGAATTTAGTTTTATAGATCTAAAAGCATACCTTTCAGCTATTGTTTTGATGATCAAGACAATCTATAGGATCTTCCCACAAATTGATCTGCAAATTGTAGCCACATTATCATATCCCTATAGTCTCCTGCATTTTGAATTTTAATGTTGTCTCAGTAAATTTCTGTTGTTATATGTCTCCCAATCGTGCTACAGGTCTAATCTTCATAGAAAATGCATTGTTTTTCTGCTACAAAATCTAGCCTATAAAGAGTTGAGTGTCCCAAAGTAATACAGTTACTATTCATGCTTTCTATGCTGCCAAACAGCCACAACGACTAGAGTCCTCCCTAGTGGAAATTGTTGAAAAGTGTAACAAGGTCGGTCTTCATATTGACTATGTAATTATGTATTTTATGTAAAGAAGAAGACAAAGGTAATAAAATGTATTTTGTACTTGCTCCATGGGTTTCATGAGCAAGATTTTATTATAAGTTAAATAGACTTATTCTTGATGTCTATCTAGGGCTTTGTCTTCTAGATAAGAATGTAATTAAGTGTCATTTATATATGAAGGATCTAGTCAAACAGATGCTCCAAGACCTTGCAAAAGAATTTGTAAAAGGATGGCTTGAAACTGACTCAACTCAATGCTGGAGATGGATGATAAAAGTCAGCTTATATGCAGCTACACGTCGGGCTAAAAATCAGCTGAGAAGTCGGCCTTCTAGCTGACTGTAGGGTTGGCCTAAAAGACTTGACAAGTGCACTATATATATACACACATCTGCGGTTTATTTGAGTAAGATTTTGGTGAATCTCAGAAATAGAAATGTGGGCTTTTCAGAGATACAGTGTGGACTACATATGTGACTAAGTGCGGATTTTCTTAGTAATATAGTGCGGATATATCTGAGCTGGAATGCGAACCTTTGACAACATCTAATGGAGATTTAAGTTTGAAAAGGAGGCGTATATACTTGATGACCAGAAATATAATAAAGAGTTGCGGTCTCTAGAACAGAAATGCCACCATTGACTGAAGCAAAAGTGCAGATAACCTGAAGCAAATTGCAAATAACTTCAGGAGTGATATATATGCAGATTTAAGGAGATATAAAATGTGGATTTGCTGAAGTTATAAAAACAGATTTCTGAAGCTGAAGTTTGCGGATTCCTCTGTTTAAAAGTGCAGTATATAAGTGTCGTTTTCTCTGAAATGGAACAGTGTTAAGTTCAGCAAATCACCATGATGTATGTGGATTACCATGATGCGGATGAATGTATGTATGTTGCTATCAAGTTTGGAATAAGAGATTCTAGAAATCTCACTAATATGCACCTACTGTCTATGAAAGAATCAGGTCTGCAGTATGAAGGTCTGAAGTGGATGTGAAAATTAAGGGTCACTGCTGGATAAGAAAAGGGAGGAAGGATGATTTACCTTCCCTCTCACAGTTAATAAAAGAAAGGACAGTACATACTGGTGCAATAAAGAAAGATCAGCATGGAAGATCGACAAAGAAGACGTAACAAGGTATTGGAAGCATCCATAGGTCAAGGGTCTAAGTCTGGGTCATGGTACTTGTCATTTGAAGATCTATAAGAAGAATTTCTCGTGGGTTTTCCTCACCAAGAGGGAGAGGTTTTTCCCTGGCTCTAGGAGCCTAATTTGCGTGTCTCGTGTATTTTGATAATTGACTTGATGAAATATTAAATAAGCTAAAGAAGAGAAGACATAAATAACTTAAGTAAGCTCACAAGTAATTATCAAGAAGAGATTTTGAATTAATCTCTAGCCCTCCAAATTCTCAACATGGTTTCAGAGCTAAGGTGCTGAACACAAGGATGGCTTGACAAAGAGACACTCGAGGAAGAAAAAATCAAATTTTGGGTGAAAAGTTAAATCAAGGAAATCCTCAAACCATCTCAAGAATACTTTCAAATAATCCACACAGCAAGGAGGATCCACGATCACCTACTTTGAAATCAGTTTAAGAGGGAGTTCCTGCCATGATCTTCAACAAGAAAGCTGATAGAAGAAGAAAAGCATCTACTCAAGTAAGTATCTTTATGACTTCATATGAATCTATAAAAATGTCTTCTTTGCAAAGAAAGCAACAAAATGGTTAGGGTTTCAAACTTTCCTACATAGAAGACAAGGACAATGAAGTCATTCCAAATACATGAAAGGAGATATAAGAGCCCAAAGGATTTTTACAGAATCCATAAAAGAATCTCTCATCTCTAATGTACCAAATCTAGAATCATCAAAAGGAATATATGAGAAATTGGTGGAGCTATTCTATGTGAGTATTGCAGGAGAAGAAATCTCTTTGAGATCAACTATAGGAACTGGGAGAAGTAATGTCTGACACTGAGATGACTACATTGGTGCTGAATGCTCTACTAGAAGAATAGGGAAACTTCACTTCAGGCTTATTCTGGAAGAAAGAAGCCGCACCATTCCACAATTTAGGGTCTCTATGTAAAATAGAGGAAATAAGACTGAAAGCCAAAGCTGATACAGAATCAAGTGAAGGGAATCAAGCCTTTGCAGCCATGTCCGGGAAGAAAAGAAGATTCAGTAAGTTTGGTCCTTAGAGTAGAAGAAGAAATATGGACAAAGCACGATGCTTTGGATGTGATAAACTTGGGCATTATAATAGAAATTGTCCTTAATCTGAAAAGGACAAGAGAAATAGGGAAGAATCCCATGTCTCTGAAATGAGGGAAGAACCTGATGCAAAGTAATCTAAGAAAGAAGAAGCAAGGGATATCCACTATGATTGAGATCATCTTCTCCTTTAGGTGATTTATGTTGGTTGTAAGATAGGAAGCAGTGTATCATCATGATCGAAGCATGGTAGGAGCTCTTGGTGAAACAGCTCTGGGAAATCCTCTCTAATAACATTACTAATGGAAGGTAGTCATCAAGATCAAGGGTCATCATGGAAACAAAATTCAGATGACATATTGATGGAGCAAGTAAAGGGAATGAATCTCTTCATTCTAGAAAACCTGCTACAGGATGACTCAAGAAAAAAAAAAAGTATGAGGTATGTACATATTTATATGTTGACACTGGATAATGTGAATTCATGTCATATGGTTGCAGGTAATGGACTTCTGTATTTAGAAGTATGATCTACGAAGGAGTATCTCTTGATGCACTGACAGATGAAATCAACATATATATATCCTCATGGAATATGAGGTGGTTGTACATGAACGAGGACCTGGAAAATTTGTAAGTTCTTGGGAATGAAGAATGTGCAGAAAGGAAGAGATCATGAAATGCAACCATGTCTAAAGGCAGTTATCATCCGGAAGCCAAGAAGATGCGACTAGGAGATCTCCTGGGAAGATATGTAGACTCTAGCAGAAGTCTGGTAAAGAAGAAGACCCTTGACAAAACATATCATTAGGAGATGTGTCAATCTGAATAAAGGATGTTGATGCTGACAGGAACATGTCATGGTGAAAGGTCATCACTGAGGTAACTTTGGTTTTAAAAGTTCATATGTCTATGTTTATCGGGATGAATTTGTGTAGGGTTGCTAATCATGAGAAAGGATGTATGATCCTTGGAGATGATTCGAAGGAAAGCAACATGAAATAACGATGGACCAGATGATAAAGACTGATGAATCACTTTCTGATAGTGGGCATGACTCGTGACTAAAAGTGATGGATGATCTATGCCCTATGAAGCCAAAAGTTGAAGATTCCTCAATATCGAAATCCATGACATCAAGGGGAGGAATTCTTCATGAGTAGTTGGATTACTGCTGTAGGACCCTGGTTGATAGGGAGCCTGGTGGTAAGTTTCTTGCTTGGAAGAAACTTGAAGTATGTCCTTTCTATGTTAAGAGGGAGTGACGTATGTAATTCTCTATTACATGTGTCATGCACTATACCAGGACTAACAGCCGTAAGTCTTAGTGAATGCCATGTGAAGAGAATGGATAGACACATCATTTTGGTCTTCACTTGGAAGACAGAATAGAGGATTGGGTAATCATCTGGCATTCGATACTCTTTGAGAATGAGGTTGGGAATTCAATATAAGAGTAGTCAAGGACCAATATTCTTTGAGGGCTGGCTACCCAAGAGAAGAATAATCCAAGAAGGTGATACTCTGGGAACACCTAGGTGGGGTATGTACCTAGGAGAGACAATGACTTTGGTGTCTATAAGTCATGTGTCTCACCAACATTGTAGCCCATTGTCTCGTTGAGAGATGGGGTTGTTAGTCAAGGCCTTACACTAGGAAAATGTTGGTTGATATGATGCTATATATATGCGATTGCCAATCTGATTCTTCTTATGAGATTCTTCAGTTTGAAAGTGACCATGTACCTATATGAATACCTCCCTAGTTAAGAGGGAGTGTTGAAAAGTGTAACTAGGTCAGTCTTCATACTGACTATGTAATTATGTATTTTATGTAAAGAAGAAGACAAAGGTAATAAAATGTATTTTGTACTTGCTTCATGGGTTTCATGAGCAAGATTTTATTATAAGTTAAATAGATTTCTTCTTGATGTTTATCTAAGGCTTTGTCTTCTAGATAAAAATGTAATTAAGTATCATTTATATATGAAGGATCTAGTCAAAAGAGATGCTCCAAGGCCTTGCAAAAGAATTCGCAAAAGGATGGCTTGAAACTGACTCAACTCAACGCTGAAGATGGATGATAAAAGTCAGCTTATATGCAGCTACACGTCGACCTAATTATCAGCTTAGAAGTCGGCCTTCTAGCTGACTGTATGGTCGGCCTAAAAGACTTGACAAGTGCACTATATATATATATATATATATACACACCTCTGTGGTTTATTTGAGTAATATTTTTGGTGAATCTCAGAAATAGAAATGCGGCCTTCTCAAAGATACAATGCAGACTACATATGTGACTAAGTGTAGATTTTCTTAGTAATACAGTGCGGATATATGTGAGCTGGAATGCGAACCTTTGACAGCATCTAATGGAGAATTAAGTTTGAAAAGGAGGCATATATACTTGATAACCAGAAATATAATAAAGAGTTGCAGTCTCTAGAACAGAAATGCCACCATTGACTGAAGCAGAAGTGCGGCTAACCTGAAGCAAATTGCGGATAACTTCAGGAGTGATATATATGCATATTTAAGGAGATATAAAATGTGGATTTCTTGAAGTTATAAAAATGGATTTCTAAAGCTGAAGTTTGCGGATTCCTCTGTTTAAAAGTGCAGTATATAAGTGTCATTTTCTCTGAAATGGAACAGTGTTAAGTTCAACAGATCACCATGATATGTGTGGATTACCATGATGCGGATGAATGTATGTATGTTGTTGTCAAGTCTAGAATAAGATATTCGGGCAATCTCACTAATATGCACCTACTGTCTATGACAGAATCAGGTCTGCAGTATTAAGGTCTTAAGTGGATGTGAAAATTAAGGGTCACTGCTGGATAAGAAAAGAGAGGAAGGTAAATCTCTGCAGTTAATAAAAGAAAGGACAATACAGACTGGTTCAAGAAAGAAATATCAGCATGGAAGATCGACAAAGAATAAGTAACAAGGTCTTGGAAGCATCCATAGGTCAAGGGTCTAAGTTTGGGTCATGGTACTTGTCATTTGAAGATCTATAAAAAGAATTTCTCATGGGTTTTCCTCTCGAAGAGGGAGATATTTTTCCCTGATTCTAGGAGCATAATTTGTGTGTCTCGTGTATTTTGATAATTGACTTGATGAAATATTAAATAAGCTAAAGAAGAAAAGACATAAATAACTCAAGTAAGCTCATAAGTAATTATCAAGAAGAGAATTTGAATTAATCTCCAGCCCTCCAAATTCTCAACAGAAACAAGTATGCAATAGCTGGCACTACAGAAACAAGAGATATGGATCTGATAAGGGCTAACTTTCTACCACATGTGCCTACAGGAATGAGGGTTTACCCATTGTGCCTCCTATGCAGATTCCATGGAAAATATTTGACAGTGTCATTACAAACTCATTCATACCATAATGCTTCTAGAGCTAATGCCTATTGATGCTTCCTCATTTCTCTATAATAGGATAAGGATGAGCATATTAGCCACATATCATTAGATGCCACTGATGTGCAGATGATGTAGCCACCTTTCAAAAGTCTGGATCCATCACACAGATATTGCATTTTCAGACTTGTTTCCAGCAATAGGGTATCATTCACACCTCTATTGCTATATTTTGGCATGAAGTCAATTACAGTACCAACCTACAGAGTTGTAAGTAAAGCATTAAAGAATTATGAATATGATGCAATGGAAGGATATACAAACGCCAATTAGCAAATGTATATTCCCAAGCTTCAACCATCATTTTGATATGTGCACCCATGTTGTAATGGGTATCCAAAAAATCTGTTGATTTGTGCTACATGATTGCTTCTATATCCAAAACCCTTATCTAGGCTCCACAAACACAAATAGTATTTTCTTACTCTGTGCTAACATCACTGACAGATAGATATGCTCATGCACATTGTCTTAGTCCAACCTAGGATCTCGGAACAACATCCTTTTAGAATGGATTAAAAAATAATTTGCATGTTTATATATTACTATATTTAGAAACATTTTGGAGAATGCATGCTTCTAATTGCTGATTTTGTCCTCCTAATTGTTACACCAATCTCCTTTTTGCTTCCTTGATCTAAGATTAGATGAACTACTCGAAAGAATATGCTGAAAATGAAAATGCATTTTGAGGGGTAACAGGTTGCTTGTAAGGGCTAAGGCTTAATGTCCTTTGCTTTCAATTTCATTTTGTTTCTTTGGGTGTTAGCACTAGAACTGGGAAATGCATCTCTTATGGAGCTTTGGCAATCGGTTAAGCAGTGAGTATCCAACTAGGTAAGCAGGTGGCTCTTGGCCAGTGAAAGGCCCACCACAAGTACCTCTACGCCAAGTAGATCCCTGTAGAGCATGCAATTGGTGACACCTGAATGCATTCACCAATTTTTGATAGCTTTCATAGGCAGGCATCGGCCTATGTAGAGCATATAGCTCGTTGGGCTTCACTGTTTTTGAGAAAGAGTGAATAGATCACACAGTATTTGTTTGTTTCACTCATTGCAGAATATCTACAATTTTTTTTAAGTAATTTCTACTTGTGAATCATACATTTTCTACTTATTTTCAAGAACTAAGGGTTTCCAACAATCTAAAAATAAAGAATAAATAAATCGAACAAGAACTCACTGATGGTGGCATCGCTGTCCGGGATCTTCAGCATCTTTTCTATTCCCTTGAGGCCGAGCGAGGTGCGGAGATTCTCACAACGCCCTGGTGGTCGCAATGTTGGCCTTTTGAGCATATAACCCTCGCATTCGGGTATTCTGCTAATGCTCCTTTATTTTGATAAATGGTCTCTCGGACTCATCAGATGCCAATGCCATCCCTGCGAATAGTAACAATATCAAGCACAAAGATTAATTTCTAAACATACAAGAGTTGGATGCAAAAATACAGAGGATTTTGAACATGGAATGTACCTTGGCGCTGTCGAAAAACCGGTGGTGGGGTTCGATATTGGGTCTGCTGCTGTAAAACCATAAGTCGCAACTCTCTTCAATCCCATTTTGGCGCCCTCCTTATGAAAAGCCAGCAGATACAAAAAATGGGGTTCGGAGGGAATTTCGCTTCTTGAAAAACAATAATTACAATATTTTTTATTTTCACTTACATAGTAAGATTTTTTTGTATTTGAGGAACTCACATAGTGCATGATTTTGGTTGTGGTGGAAAGGGTGGGATTATTTATTATAATAATACTGATTTAATTTATTTTGTATTTTCACTTACATATCTTTGTTGTATTTGAGGAACTAACAAACTAGTGTATGATTTTGGTTGTGATGGAAATGGTAGGATTATTTATTATAATAATAATGATTTAATTTTAAGATTATTAATTTTATGTAATGTTTTTGTTGTTAAGGTTTACTGTTGTATTTTTGGAATTTGAATGTAAGAGTGTTTTTAACTTGGTTGTGTTGAAAACATTTAAGTGTATAGAGGAAATATGCGTTTTTAACTTGGTTGCATTGAAAAAAATTAATTTTTCTTGTATATTAGGTGGGTGTACAAAAAAGAGAGTATATAGTAAGTGGATTTGATAGTTAAAACACAAAGTATTAGTTTCTTGAAAGTCGCGTGACAAATTTGAAAGGACTAGCATATGTACCATTTTCTAGGTTAAATATATTAAAATTGTTGTGTGAATGGGGTTGTAAGACCATGTGTTTTTATCTTGAGAAACTGAAGTCATCTCGAAGTCACTTGCATAGTTTAGGTTGTCATAAGAAAAGTAGGTGTTTTGCATATCAATGTGTTTGAAATGGTTATGACACATTGGATTTTCATAGAGCTTGATGTAACTTTGATTCTCACAAGAGACAATATTGGGCTTCAACAAGTGATTGGTTGACTCTACAATCAAGTTGCAAATCTAGATAGCTTCATAATAAGAATATGAAATTGCCATATACTTTGCTTCAGTGGAACTGAATGCAATTGTTGCTTGCTTCTTGTTGATTTGATAAAAATGATTTATAAAATGATAATAATGATGTTTAAAATGAGCCTTATGATGGTCTACATATACACATTGATTGTTCACGAGGTGTTAGGGGTATGTTTATAACATCACTGCCCTTGAAAGCTTTGTCTTGAAAGCACAGTAATTAGAATTTTCTTTAGTTAAGCACATTTTTGTGGTGGAATGAATTTTATCAGATATCTATTTATACTTTGTAGAGGTTTGAATTTGTTTGTCCTTTGAGTGTTGGTGAGGTTTCTTTGTATTTTTTGCATCATAGTCTAAAGTATTTTGACGTGATTGTTTAACATGAAATCTTTATGCTTATTGGCAATATATTTGAAATACTTGCATGATCAAGAAACTGTTATGGTTAATTAAATTATTAATTAGGTACTACAGAAAGAGGATGATGCTGAGAGGGCTTGTTTGGGTGACTCTGGGAGCGACCCGGAGGTGGTCAGACAAAGCTCTTCTAAGTCACAAATCTGAAGAGAAAAAACTGGTGATGTATATGTGGTTGCTCAACCTAGGCTGTATGGAAAATCTTGGCAGAGAGTGTTTACCTTTTCGTGTCTTCTCGAAAGTAGGTTGTCTGCTCACATAATAAGATCACTACATGTAGGTGATGGTTCTATAGTAAGTTATCAGCCTTATCTTCAGAATGGCTAACATAGAGGATCAGGTTTGAATACAGGATATAATTTGATGAATTTGGAGATTTAGAGTTAAAGAAAATTTTCACATTCCCTAGGTCTAGCCCCATTAGGTCACCTAGGGCAACAATTTCCTAGGAATCTAGCTAGAGGAAAACTTCTATCTCCTAGAGGCAGTTGCGTTGTTGGGTACCCTCACTCTCCTCAAAACTTGGGCCAATTCCGACGGTGGAATATTCAGATACCGCAAGCCCTAGCTCTAGGATCAAGTTTTGCCTAGGTGGTCCCAAGGATAGAACCTAGTAGGGTCAATTTGACCTATCGAAGTAGAAACTCTTGTCTAATCCTTTCCCTTAACCTTTCCAGTATAGGAACATCATTGGTTACTAAATTCCATCCCCGAACCTGGGCTGGGTCCACTTGGCCCTGTGTGGTCCCATTTGGTGTCAAAGGCCTTTCATCAAGGACCATTTGGGAATCCAAGTTCCCAAAGGATTTTAGGGATTGAGAAATTCCTTTATAAGTCTTTTTCTTCTCCCTCAACCCTTCAATCCCCCTCTTCTTTCCCTAGAAGATAAATTCACTTGCTTAGAAGGAAAGCAAGTCCCACTCTTTATTTTATCTTAGAGAAAGGGTTTCGAGGGTCACTTCCCACCTATTCATTGACCAATACTCTACAAGTGACTTCCTAAACTACCGAGACTCCACCCATCGGTGAAATTTCGTGAAGAGCACGGAGCCTTAGTTGTGGTGACAATGGGCTAAGCCTCCATCGTTTCCCTTGTCCTAGCAATTGCCCTCTTAGGAACACCTTTTAGGTCCACTACTAGTTTGAGTGGTAACAAGTTGTTCACAATTCCATTTGTGAACAACTCTTTCGTATGCCCACTTTTGCCATATTACAGCTCCAAGACGAGAAGTCCAGGGCTATGGAGGCTGCCCTTCTTCTCTCTTAATCAATCCTCTACAATATAGTGAACTAGGGCTAGTTGGTTCACCCACTTGACTATTACTTTAGTCCTTGAAAGTCTCCACATCCTAGTTAGGCCTTATACACCTACGCTTCTACCAATTTTGTTGTCCTTCACCAGAACAAGAGTCAGGGCTCTTCTTTGACAGTAATCTAACAGCCCTCCAACTGTACTTGGACTACCATCAATCTGCCCAACCACAATCAATTCTTTGTACTGATCTAGGGCCCCACAATATTCTCTTCATCTAGGGCTCTTCAAATCTGCCACCTAACAAGGGTTTGAGTCCTCTCAAGATCACTGTTCTTGTGTATCGACAATTTGATCTTTGTTGTCCAATCTACGAACAGATATGAATTACTCCTCTTATCATACTTCTAACAATCTCTAGATGACTGAACTGGGGTCAAAAATCAGCCATTAACAGTCCATTTACTAATTTTTTATATGTTTCTTCATATATTTGTCTAAAACTCTATGGAAAGTCCACCAAAATCAACTCCTCTGCATGTCAATCCATTCTCCATATGGCACATTTCTTCTGCATGCTCAATCTTCTGCTTAGGTTCCACCCTCCTTTGGATCTATTGTCTCCACACATACTGAATCTGCAAACCATCTTCCAGATCTGTGGTCTTTATTGTAGAAATAAACCTCGCTCTAAGGGTCACAACCTGTATTCTTCTACGCAAATTTGTCACAGTCTTAAGGGCATACCTTATGAACTAAACATGCTAGGAAACTGTCCTAACTAGGGCATTATACTTATGTACTTCTAATTGTTGTAGAACAAACCCTATCCACACATAGAAAAAACATGACTCTTGCCTCCATAAGAGACTCGACCTAGCTCATATGGATCCATAGATTCTGGGCATTTCTTTGATTGAATCTTGACATGAACTTCAGATCTCAATGTCGACCCTCAAACTAGGGTTAAATCAGTCAATATTACACCTGTGTCAACTTCTGTTATGGCTCTAAATCGCAGTGCAAGCCCTCCTCCATTTATGTTGGTCTTTATCACAGACCTTGCGACCTACTAACCACCACAAGGCAAGATGGTATCAACCCTCTCTTCTATTTCATGTAGAAATTCTAACCAACGGGATTCAATCTAATCTTGTAATGTACTAAAACAAGATATTGAATCCTTCCTACAATTTGTGGAAACAATACACGATCACACAATCACATATAAGTAAGAGAAACAAGTTATCAATCGCACAACACAAGATGTATCTGGGGAAGCAACTGCTTAAAACCCTCTATCTCTATTTTGTATTAAGTCAAGGAATCATGAAACAATACAATGTTTAATCTCTCTTGAGATTCTCAAACACTCTGCCAATTGTCTCCTGCTGATCTAGGAAAAATCGGTCTAATACTTAGCCAATTCTCAGCCTGCCTTGCTCATGCAATTCCTATGGAATTATCTCCATATTAATTAGGAAAATCAACCTTCCTTGATTGCACAATCCATCATGGCATCCCAATGACTTTATAATTGCACATGGGAAATTTTCTATAAATACAGCTGATAGTTATGTTCCTCTGAACTGTGTTACAATAAGGATGAAGGGTCTTTTTTATTATTTAAAAATAAGATAAAATCCTAAACAATCAAAACCCTAACCCGAGGAGATGTAACACCAAGAGTTTATGGGCCCCATTGGGGTTAGTTGGGCAGCCAACTTTCCGGGGTCGTAACTTGGTCATATGATCTTCGTTTGATGCACATGATACCTTGTTAGAAAGATCTCTTCGAGGACCACAATTTCTAATGCGATTTCTATGAAATCGCTAAACCTTTCTTGCCCAAAAAACGTCGTTTGGGGCCTCAAAATGGCTCTGGAAGTTCAGAACCTGAAAAACTGACAAAAATAGTAAACTGTGCTATAATTAAGGAAATTGAAAAATTGAAAGAGACAATGGCGAGGGCCCAAGTGGAATAGGCGGGTGGCTACCAATATCCACCTCGATCACCTTAAATCGAATTTCTTGAGCTAACTCAATCATCATGACTTAGTTAACTGCCACAAGTTGTTATGAGATGAAATTACAATTTATTTAAGGGAAAAATAAGTTAGATGCCTCACATTCCTCACTCCTGGTACATCAAAATTCCTCACTAGTGTGGGTGCATTTTTTTTTGTCCTTTCTAGTTTCCAATTTCACTACTTCTTGTTGCAAATTTCAATACTCCCTCTCAACAAGAAAGGAATTCAATCTATCTCCATTCGGTACTTTTGGAATGTTCTGCATGCTACACTTCTCTAGTGTTGTTTGCACCTGCAAGTCCTAAAACTGAATAGCCTCCGAACAACTTACTCAGTATAATGCATCTGTCATCAGAATATTTTGACTGCTGCTAGCTACTGCATCTTTCTAGTACTAGATTCTCTGTGCTGCTGCTGACATCTGCATCCGTGCCCTTTGAACTATTGCTAACTCTAATTTGTGATCTAGTACTATTTGACATCTGACTCTGATTTCTGTCTTGCTGACATCTGACTACATCAATTTAACTGATCCTTCCTACTACTATTGTACTGTGGCTCCTCGTAGCCATGTTCGATCCATGAGATCACACACCATCTCAATGGACCTTGCCCAAATTTCTTATCTTGGGATTATGTCTACACATCACCCCACCAGCTTACATCTCCGGGTATGGTTGCTCCCTCTTCCCATCTGGCTCGAAATTTCCCCCTCATGGAGGTCTCTGCTTGAGTGGATGCTTCCACTCAGTCTCCTCTTTGCTTCTCCAATTGTGGAAACTACTCCACAACCTTCTGAGACCGCTTCTCATGAAGATTCATGTTAAGAGGTATTTATTCTCCCTTTAAACCACCAAGTCTCTAACTTCTGCCTTTCTCCTCAAAGCTTTGCATGCATCTGGTACCTCAATTACATATAGGTTCTTGACTCGCGCACAGTGTAATTGTCCCGACGTTACAAAAAGTTTCTAAAAAAGAGTTGATTTTAAATCGATGATATCTCCCTCATCCGAGCTCCGACTCGACCGAATTTTTTTTTTCTATTTCGGTATATTTTCGCAAGGAATCCAAATAGCCTATTTGTTTTTGAAAATTTTACACCAAAATATTCAAATATTCTATGCAAACTCGCCGCCCAAAAAAATTTTGCTCTAATACCATGTAGAAAATCTAACCAACAATATTCAATCTAATCTTGTAATATACTAAAACAAGATATTGAATCCTTCCTACAATTTGCGGAAACAAAACACGATCGCACAATCACATATAAGTAAGAGAAATAAATTATCAATCGCACAACAACATGATGTATTTGGGGAAAGAAACTGCTCAAAGGCCCTCTATCTCTATTGTGTATTAAGTCAAGGAATCATGAAACAAAACATTAATGCTTAATCTCTCATGAGATTCTTCGACACTCTGTCAATTGTCTCCCGTTGATCTAGGAAAACTCGGTCTAGTACTTAGCCAATTATGATCCTTACTTCAGCTTGCCTTGCTCATACAATCCTAGCTAGGGAATTAACTGCTTATTAATTAGGAAAATCAATCTTCCTTGATTGCACAATCCATTATGGAATCCCAATGACTTTATAATTTCACATGGGAAATTTTCTCTAAATACAACTGATAGTTATGTTCCCTTTAACCTCTGTCTCAACTGGGTATTCCTCGAAACTGACATGCATACAACTATTAATAGCGAATTATCAGTTATATGATTGATCACTCATTGTGAATTAAATCTAATTTAATTCACTGGACCTCTCGCTAGCTCATAACTTAGTTAGAATCAATTAAACTGATTTTAACGCATTTAATTGAGTTAATTACACTTGCACCCCACTAATGCATCAATTTCAACTGGACCCAAAAAATATTAGAATCCCTCTAGATGCCTCATCTTAGACCCTCAAGTACTTGAATTTCTTGAGCTAACTCGGTCACCATGACTTAATTAACTAACACAAGTTGTTATGAGATGAAATTATAATTTATTGTCCAATTTATTTAAGGGAAAAATAAATTAGACGCCCCACATTCCTCACTCCTGGTGCATCAAAATTCCTCACCAGTGTGGGTGCATTTTTTTTGTCCTTTCTGGTTTCCAATCTCACTGTTTCTTGTTGCAAATTTCAACATTTCAGAATTTGATGCGTCCTTCACACAAAGACACCATTGAAATCACATGCCCAGATTCTCATGAGAAACCTCTCTTAAGCTCGATCTGCCAGAAGAGAACCAACAATATGCCATCCTACTTCCTAGCGCAAACTGACCCTTAAGGTATGCAACATTCTTTTGAACACTCACATGATGATCTTTCTCTTGGAGGATGATCATGACGTCCCTTTAGCAACCCTTACTCGCCCTCGTACTCGACCTACTTTAGGACTACATCTCTCTTCACCCCCTTGATGTGCTAGATAGTGGGAATACATGTCAAACATGCTAATATGTGCTAAGTGATAAGGCATGCCAAGATGTGCAAGGGTGTGTCAATGCATGTCAGGGAATGTCAAGACAACAAAAGGGAAAAAAAAGTTAAACTACAAGGAAATGAACACATAAGAGGGTTAATAAGTCATCAATTTACCTTTTCCAAGAGGGGCATGCTAGGCACACCAACACTAGGCAACAATAGGTGCCAAGTGCAATGTCTTAGTGCATTCTAAGTGCCAAGTATTCCTTTGTTGCTTCTCATCTACTTTCCAACAACTGATAATCACAAATAAATTTAATATTAAACCATGCCAAATCATACCAAGGCATCTCAACGTATTCCACACATGCTAAGACTTTCCAAGCACCAACACATGACAAGCACCAATATGTGTCAGGAACTAGTGTTATGCATGTTATGAAGTGGAAGGGAATGTTGAAGAGTGCTAAAGTGTGCTAGAGAGTGATAATGCATGTTCATGAGTGTTAAGGATTACTAGGAAAAAACATTAAGGGAGCACTAAGTAAAAATTCATGAAAGTTAATGAATATGAGGAACATGTGCCAGAGACTAGTGTTAATGAGTGTTAGTTGTCATGCCAAGGAGGGATTGACAAGGTATGCTAAGCATTGGTAAGGCATGCTAGGGAATATCAAGGCATGTCAAGAATTCCCAAAGTGTGCTTGGGAGTTCCAGGGTGTGCTAATTATATCATGTGCCAATGAATAGTGCCAAGATATTCCAATACATGCTAGGTGCTAAGGATGTGGCACAGGGTGCCAGGGTATGTCAATATGTGTCAAGGCAACAAAAGGAAGAACCAATAAGAGGGTTAATAAGTCAGGACTTTATCTTTTTGAAAAGGGGCATGCTAGGCACACTAATAATAGGCCCCAATACATGCCAAGTGGCATTGTGTGCCAAGTGCTAATGTATGTCAATGCATTCAACCAAGGTGTTCCAGGGCATGCTAGGGACTATATGCAGCATGCCAACACATGTTAGCAGAGTACGATGTTGTGCTAGCGCATGTCACCATGTGCTTGGGCGTAAGTGTCATCACAAGATGTTCTAGGTACAAATATGTTCCAATACATGTGGGGTGCTAAGAAATGTTAATGTGTGCCAAAGCATTAATTTAAGGCGTGCCCATATTGGTGAGGATCGTTAGGTATTTCTCATTAATAGAATTGTCAAAGCTTGATTATGTATTAAATAATATATTTCCTACACACAATAGTGGAACTTTATCTAAAGGGAATTTTCTAGATATTAAACTTAATATATATGAATAATCTGTTGACTCATAGGAAATCTCTATTTGACTAGTTATTACTTGAGGGAAATGATACACACTAATTACTTCTAAAAAATTCACTGACCCTAACCACTATGGCTTTGGACATATTATAAAAAATACTCCACAATAATGGTATTAAATCATTAACTTTTGACAAAAAAATATATTAATAGGTACATAGCGTCATCAAAAACTCATTGGAATGATCAATGATGACGGCCATTTTTTGACCGTCACCAAAAGTAACAAAACGAGCATTGGTGAGGGTCATTAAAACTTCATCACTAGAAGTGTCACCAAAGAGAGAATTAGTGATGGGCCTTTAACGACCCTCACCAAAAGTTTCATTCAAAATGTCTTTGGTGACGGACCATAAAGGACCATCACTATATACACTTACAGTGACGGTTTTTTAATGATCAATGATGACGAACGTTTTTTGACCGTCACCAAAAGTAACAAAAAGAGCATTGGTGAGGGTCATTAAAAGTTCGTCACTAGAAGTGTCACCAAAGAGAGAATTAGTGACGGGCCTTTAACAACCCTCACCAAAAGTGTCACTGAAAATGTCTTTGGTGACGGACCATAAAGGACCATCACTATATACACTTACAGTGACGGTTTTTTAAAGGCCGTCACCATATGTGACGGTTGCCATCAAGGACAACATATTGCATCATATTTCCACAATCTCCCCCTTTGGACTTGATGGAAACCATGATGGTGTTTGATCACTACAACAAATAGATACATTAATCATAACCATTATTCAAACACCAAGATACTCTCCCCCTTTGACATCAAGGGTAAAGGGTGGATCAATACCAAAACAAGGTTTCTCTTCCCTTGTAGAAAGAAGAGCTTTGTAGATCTGATGTGCACTGAAATTGCCATGCTCCCCCTGAGTTCATGATGAATCTTTAGACAGATTTTTCAATGAAGTACATGACTCTATAACTCAACCGAGTATGACCTTTTTTATCACCAAGGACTCATACTTACATCAAATATCCAACCAAGTGGAATTACATATTTTAATCACCTTCCCAACCAAGTGGGTTTACAATTTTTGACTCAACTACCAAACCAAGTGGGTTTACAAAATTGAACAAGTCATTACATGACTGAATATAGAAATTTTACATCATAGGTATCAACATGACCTTTTCATCAAATAACATATATGACTTTATATAACCATGACAAAAAGAATCTCAAATAGGAGATCATAACACAAAAACCAATCAAAATTCGGACAATGCATCCTTTTCGATCAAGGCAAGTGCTCCCCCTAAACTTGTGCATCCTGAACACCTTCAACAACCAATTTATAAAAGCACCTTCATCAAGGAGATAAATATCAAAGAAATGTACAATAATATGAATACTAGAACAATATTTGTAACAACACCATAGACCGGTTTAAAAAATAAGCCAGAGAAATTCTGTCAGCAAAAACCATATGTAGTTTTATCCACGGAAACTTGTGTATATACGTGATTCACCTTTATAAAACTAGTGTACAAATTTTAATCTTCTGAAATTAAGAAAATTTGATAAGAGAGGCAGAGACAACTCCCAATTTCTATCTGAGATATTCGAATGCTTCCCTGGAAAGAGGTTTTGTAAATATATCTGCAACTTGTTCTTTGGAGGGAACATCAATTTAACCATTTTTTCAAGCACTTGTTCACGTAGGAAGTGATACTTGATAGGAATGTGCTTAGTCTTGTAATGAATAACATGATTTTTCAAGACACTAATGGCACTTGTATTATCACACACAATGGAGATGGGATGTGAACATTTAATTTGAATATCTTGTAATTTCTGCATCATTTAAAGAAGTTGTGTGCAACGTGATGTGGCAGCCACATATTCTGCTACCACTGTAGATAAGGCAATAGAACTGTATTTCTTGTTGAACCAAGATACTAATCGGGGCCCCATATAAAATGCACCACCACTAGTGCTTTTTCGATCATCAACATTTCCAGCCCAATCCACATATGTGTAAGCATGAAGAGTGAGATCAGCATTCTTTGGATACCATAGACCAAAGTCTCGAGTCCCTTGTAGATATTTCAATATTATTTTTACAGCCTTAAGTTGAGGCTCTTTTGGATTAGCTTGGAATTGTCCAACAATCCCAACTACATGTATAATGTCTGGTCTTGTCCCGGTTAGATAAAGCAGAATTCCAATCATGGATCGATACTCTGGTTGATTCACCATGGAAGAATCATCATGAGAACTAAGGTTGCATCCAGTTACCATTGGAGTACTCACATGTTTGCAGTCTTCCATCCCATACTTCTTCAGAATTTGCTTGAGATATTTTGCTTGTGATATAAATATGCCATCTGTTGCTTATTACAGTTGTAAGCTAAGAAAATATGTTAGTTCCCAAAGTAATGAAATTTCAAATTCTTGTTGCATAACAGAAGCAAATTTATGACTCATGGACTCTTCATTACTTCCAAAAATGATGTCATCAACATACACAAAAATAACCAATAGTTTATCATTCTCTATTTTTGTGTATAAGTTACTGTCGGCAGATCCCTTTGTGAAACCTTGTTGTGGAAGATATTTGTCAATATGATAGTACCATGCCCGAGGAGCCTGTTTGAGACCATATAAAGCCTTTTTAAGTTTGCAAACAGTTTTTTCATCATTTCCCAGAAGGAATCCTTTAGGTTGTTCTATATAAAATTATTCTTCTAGATCACCACTGAGGAAAGAAGATTTTACATCCATTTGATAAAATTTGAATTGTTGAAAACTTGAAAAAGCAAGAAACATTCTTATGGCTTCAATTCTGCCTACAGGAGCAAATGTTTCTTCAAAGTCTATACCTTCTTACTGAGCATACCCTTTACACACAAGTCTAGCTTTGTTTGTAATAAAATCTCCATTTTCATTTAACTTGTTTTTGAATATCCATTTTGTTATAATAATGTTTTTATCCTGAAGTCTTGGAACCAATTCCCAAGTGTGATTTTTTCAATTTGATCAAGTTATTCATTCATGGGTTGAATCCAACATTCATCTTTACTAGCTTGATTTACATTATGTGGTTTAATAGTGGATAAGAATGCTAGATTGATAGGGATCCTACAAGAGCTCTTCTTGTTTGGACACATGATCCCTTTTCTCCCAGAAGTTGAGATTCTGGATGATTCTTTTGAACATACCTGGATGGAGCCTTTCAGATATATCTTCTTCTGGTGCTTCATTGGGTTCTCCTTCTATTTTTTTCTATTTGATGAGGGAAAGTATACATCATCATCATCTTCATTTTTTGTTTTTATTTCCCTTTTAGGAGCTGTGAGAGACTCATCAATTACAGCATCAATACATTCAACCATCTTCCGAAGACTTTTATTGTAACATTTATATGCTTTACTTCTAGAAGAGTAACCAAGAAATATTCCTTCATCTGCACTAGGTTTAAGCTTACCAATTTTTTCATAATTTTTCTTGATAAAATGATAATTAATTTCCAACACAAATGATAATTAATTTTAAAAAAATATGAATTATTCATCCTCTAACAGTAGGTACACATTATCTCTACTCATATTGATGGCTTTAGATTCTCTCTTACTTATTATCTTTGCTGATGTTGATAACTCTAAATTATTATTTAGTGTATTTTTCTCTTGGTGATTATCTTTTCTCATGTTGATCACTCTAGTCTTCATTTGTCTAGTTTTCTCCTAGTGCGATGCACCATGGACTCTAATTGTTGGTTCCTTTTCCTAAGGGATCTCCCCAACTTGAAATGGAAATATGTTACTAGCCTCATTCATTCACATTACTCCATGGTTATCTATTCATTTCTCTTCTTGCACCTATGTTGGATTTTCTAGATGTAGAGAAGATATCTCATGTGCTGCTATGGCTAGGATAATGTAGGATAATTCATTGCTCTTCTAGAGTTGATGCCTCTTCAGCACCTCATTTATGTAACTTTTGCACACCCTTCATCCTCCCTTCATCCCTCCCTCTCTCTCCCTATGTACCCAACTCTCTCTCTCCCTCTTTCCCTCCCCTTCTCTCTCCCACTCACCAAGCTCTCTTGATCCATCCCCCCCCTCTCCTTCCTCCTCCTCACCCTGCTCACACACACACTCTCTCTACCTATTTCCCTCTATTGCTTCCTCTCTCACCCCCTCCTCTCTATACATTCCTCTCCCTCTCCCTACCTCCTCTCTCTCACCCCACTTCACTCTCCCTCGCTCTACTCTCTCTCTCTTCCTCTCTCTCTTTACTCCCCCTCTCTCTTGCACACTCTCCCCATACCACCCATCTATCTCTTCCTTCCCTCTGATTCTCCCCCCTTTCTCTCTCCCTCTCTCCCCCTGCCCTTTCCTTCTCTTTCTCCATCAATCTCCCTTCCCCTCCACCCTCCTTCTCTATGTTTCCCTTCTCCCTCCATATCTCCTTTTCTCCCCCTCCCTCTCTCTCCCCAACTCTCTCTCTCTATCTCCCCCCATTTGACTCCCTCTTAATCTCCCCCCCACTCTCCCTCCCCCTTCTCCCCTGTCTATTTATTATTCCTCTCCCCCCTCTGTCTCTCATACTATCCCTCTCTCGCTCTCCCTTTCCCTTCCTCACCCTCCCCCTACACGTCCCTCTCTCTCTCTCCCCTGCCCTCCCTCGTCCACCGACGCTCTCTCTTTCTCTATCTTTCCCTCTCTCCTCCCTCCCTCTCTCCCTTCCACCCTCCATCCCTTCCCCCCCATGCCACCCTCTCCTTCTCTCCCTCCCTTCCCTTCCTCCTACTCCCTTCTCTCTCTCTCTCTCTCTCTCTCTCTCTCACCCTCCTCCCTCTCTCCCTCCCTCACCCCCTCCCATTATCGCTTATGTTGACACGTAATCCTAAGGGGTTGGGTGAGATTGTATATTATTGTAATTTAGTAAATAAGGAAGGCCAAGGATCATTGGGAAGTGAATCTCAATAGCCTCACCTCCATGTATAAGCACATACACAATCTCCATCTAATACACATTGAGTATTGCGAAGTTACCTCCTAGTCTGACATGGTATCAGAGCTAGTCCCATTTTTGGCATTCCTGCCTTTGGTGTAAGTCCCTCATGTTCTGAATTTTTCTAGACTGTCATTTTGCATTCAGTTTTCTGTTTACTACTCCTGCCATTCTGCAATTCTGGAAAATTTTGATTTTTTTTTAATGGAAATTCTACAACCTTTTTCTGCACATTCTACCTATTTTTTCTGCACACCACTATGCAATTTCTTCTAGTGTACAATTTCTGCTCAAATTATGAGCATAGTTAAATTTACTGTAGATTTTTTTTTACTATTCACACTCATTCCCATTCATTCCCATTTGTTGTGAAAATTACAGACCCTCACGTACACACTCACATCACTCAAATTATAGTCCCTCACCTCAGAATACCCTCCCCTCACATCGCTCGGCCCCCTCACCCACTCCATCACCCATCACTCCACCTCGCCCCCTCACACAGCTCACCCGCCCCTCACACCTCGCCCTCCCCTCCCCCCTTACTCCCGCACATCACCTGCCCCCTCACCCCTCAGCCTCCCCACCCGCCCGCTCACTGCACTCTCGCCCCTCACCCCTCGCCCTCCCCTCCCCGCTGACTCCCGCATAGCACCCCACCTCCTCACCCCTCGACCTCCCCACTTTCCCTCTCACTGCACTCTCACCCCGACCCTAACCCCTCCCCTCCCCACTCACTCTTGCACAGCACCTCGCCCCCCTCACCCCTCGACCTCCCCACCCGCCTTCTCACCCCTTGTCCTCCCCACTCCCCTCTCATGGCCGCTCGACCCTTCCTCCCCTCCCCTCCCACGCATATTCTCTGCGTTCCCTTTCATTTTGGCCTGTTATTTTTAATATTTTTTCTACATTTTGGCCTCCCCCAGAAATCACTTCCCTCAGTAATCACCTTCACCAGAAAATATCTTCCCCAGTAATCACCTTCCCCAGAAATTACCTTCCCCAAAAATCACCTCCCTTAGAAAACACCTCCCTTAGATAACACCTCTGTTTTTTCCCCCAAATTTTTTTACTAAATATATATATATATATATATATATATATATATTGCAGAATTGAAACCAAAATTAAGTTTTTTCCCTGCAAAGTATTTTTTTTCCTTCAAAATAATGCATTCTCTCATATCTATTGTGGGATTTGTTCTCTCCGGCAAGGAGAACTATCCTGAATGGTCTCGGAAAATCAAGCGCACTCTCATTTTCAATGAGCTGTGGAGAGGAATTTGTGAAGGAGAAGAAGACCTTCTACCAACAAAGCCCACTCCAGACAAGGAGATCGCCATTGGGAAAACAAGAACTACAAGGCCTATGCCTTGATTGCAGCTTCCGTAAATGAAGAGGTGAGTCGCCATATTACACCATTTTCAAATGCCTATCATGCCTTGAGCAAGCTAAAAGAACTATATGAATCACATTTAGAACTTGAAATTGTTCAATTAATGATTAAGCTGTTTAGTCTGGAATTGAAAAATGGTGATCCTCTTACTTTAGCTTCAGAAGTAAGATCTATCATGCATGACATTAAGAGCACTGGTGCAGATGTTGACATATCTCTCATATCATATGTTAAGGCTTTTTATCCCACTTACATTATCTTGAATCATTGCAAGCAAGTGGAAACCTCGTGAAAATCACTTTTGAGTCCCTTGAGAAAAAATTTGTAGAAAGAGAGAAAGCTTTTGGAAAGATGACAACCCCTCTGTCTTCTAAAGAGGATGTATGCTTTGCACAAAGAGGAGTCATGCTCAAGATTCTTCCAGAGGAAGAGGAAGAATAAATTTCAGAGGAAAGGGGGGAAAACAAACTCAAACTGAAAAATATGATCTTCATTGCATACGCTGCAATAAATACTGGCATGATGCATCTACATGCAAGCTACCTTGGGATAAAATTGAGCAGCAAAGGAATCAATAAAAAGGTAAAACTAATGATAGATACAAAGGTAAAGCACCTGAACCCACTCATTATGTTGTAGCACATTGTAACAATGGAGTAACTGAAGACTTGTTTGATGTTTCATTTACTTCTTGGAGAAATGATTGGTTGCTAGATTCAGGAGCAACATGTCACATGACATTTAGAAAAGATTTTTTTGAAGAATTTACTGAAAAATTTGATGGAGCAGTATACTTCAAAAATAAATCCAAACTCAAGCCATCAGGGCTTGGCACAATCAGGCTTAAGTTGCCTGGTCTTCTAGATCATCTTTTTACATGAGGTTCTATACCTCTCTGAGTTGAGGAGAAACTTGTTGTCCTTGGTCCACATCTGCCAGCAAGGACACTCCATTCACATGTTTGATGGAAAGGTTGAGGTCAGAAAAGCATCAGATCACTCACTTTCCATGGAGGGAATAGAAGAAGGAAGACTCTCGAAGCTACAAGGTTCCTCTTCTCATGCACAAAACTTTTCATTCAGTTCACATCATGATGAAGGTACATTCCCATCAAGTCTTTTATGGAATGATGGATTTGGACACTTAAAATATGACAACCTTCGATTTTTGAAGAAAAATGGTGTTAATGGACTGCCTACAATTCCTAGGAAATTTAAGCAATGTGATGCTTATATTCTAGGAAAGCATAGAAAACAACCATTTCATGATTCACATTCCAGAGCACATACAAAAATTGAGCTTATTCATTCAGATTTATGTGGCCCTATGCCTGTTTCTTATGCAAATGAAAATAAATATATGATGACATTTATTGATGATTACACCATAATGTGTTGGGTTTACTTATTGAAAAACAAGTCTGATGATTTTTAAACATTCAAGAATTTTCATGCATGGATTTAAAATGATGCACAAACTCATATTGGCTCTTTACGTATGGATAATGGAAAAGAATACACTTCAAATGAATTTGAAAATTATCTTCATCAACATGGGATAAAACATCAAACAACGGTGCCCTATAATCCCCAACAGAACGATGTAGCTGAAAGAATGAACAGGAAAACTTTAACTATGGTTCACTCCATGATGTTTTTTAACAATGTAAAATTGATGTTTTGGGTTGATGTCGTTCTATGTGCCGTATACATAAATAATAGGTGTCCTTCAAATTCAATCAGAAACAAAACTCCCTATGAAATGTGGCATGGCCACATTCCTTCGGTAAAGCATTTCAGGGTCTTTGGTTCCACTTGTTACGCTTTGATACCCAAGGTACAAAGGAATAAACTTGGTGCTAGAAGTCGAAAATGTATCTTCTTGGGGTATTCCAATACCTCCAAAGAATATCGTCTCTATGATGAAGTCAACAAGAAGTTTGTAATAGCAAGAGATGTCATATTCCTTGAATCTTCCAAGACTGACAATGTTGTTGGGCGACAACTTGATCGCCTAGATAGATTCACACATGCAAATTATTTTCAAGAATTTGATAATCAGATTCCACATCTTGAAGGGGGGATTCCTATACTGAATCAACCTGTGGAATCATTTCCCGAAGCACTCTCTCCCCCACCTGAAGAACCAACCACGAATGACACCTTGAACGATGTGATTGACAGAATTGAGAGATTGAATCTTGATTCAATTCCAACTCAGTCAAATGATCAGCCCGGGCCATCTCAGAAAGGTCCCCCCAAATGGCTGACAAAAACACTGGAAAACGTTTGTCCCAATGAGGTTGGAAGACAAGAACAAGAAGTTCCACTAGACAAAATGGAGGTGATGTAGATAATTCTGATTCACATTTTGATATGGATATTTCTTATAACTGTGAATTGATTTTGTATACACATCATGAACCAAATTCCTTCAAAGAAGTTGCTTCTCATGATGAATGGAATGAAGCGATGCAAAAGGAGTATGATGCCTTGATAAAGAATGGCACTTGGAAGCTGTTTGATCCTCCTTTGGTAACCAAACCAATTGGTTGTAAGTGGGTCTACAAGAACAAGTACAAAGCAGAAGGCTCACTTGACAAGCACAAAGCCAGGCTTGTGGCAAAAGGTTTTGCACAGAAAGAAGGGGTCGATTATGAAGAAACTTTTTGTCCCACAACAAAATGGGCCACCATCCGGACTCTCTTTGCCCTAGCAGCTCAGAAGGGATGGAAAGTCCATCAGATGGATGTAAAAACCGCCTTTTTGAATGGAGATCTAAAGGAGAAAATTTTTATGTCCCAGCGAGAAGGATTTGTTGTGAAGGGCCAAGAACACAAAGTTGCAAGCTTATAAAATCATTGTATGGCCTCAAGAAAGCACCACGAGCCTGGTATGAGAAATTAACTGAGCATATTTTGAAACTTGAATTCAAACATTTTGATCTTGATGATGCAAATTTGTTTGTTAAGAAAGTTGGAAAAATAGTTGTATATCTTGTGGTGTATGTAGATGATATTTTAATGGCAAGGAACAATGAGAGTTATATTGCATCCATAAAGAAATAATTGAAGAAAGGTTTTTAAATGACTGATTTGAGTTATGTTCATTACTATCTGGGTATTGAAGTAACTCAACATCCTAAATTTATATTTCTTTCTCAAAAGAAGTACATTGGAGATCTTTTGAACAAGTTTGGCATGGATGAATGCAATCTCTTAACACTCCAACAAAACAAAACTTGAAGCTCACATCCATTGAAGGGAAGGAATTCGAGGATGCAACGAAGTATAGACAGCTTGTAGGAAGTCTTATCTACTTGACTACCACCAGACCAAACATCTGATTTTTTGTTGGAATCCTCTCCATGTTTATGCAAAAACCTTGTGAAGGACATTGGTCTGTTGCAAAAAGAGTTCTAAAGTACTTGAAGGGGATTCAAGACTTTGGACTCAAATATACAAGGGTAGGAGATTTCAGCTTGATCGAATACTATGATTCAGACTTTGATGGGGACAAAGAAACTGGGGTGTCTACTCCAGGTTATACCATGAGTCTTGGATCAGGAGCTATCTCATGGAGATCATGCAAATAGTCAGTTCCAGCAGATTCCACAACTAAGGCAGAATATGTGGCAGCAACTGAAGAAACAAAGGAAATTGTGTGGCTCAAGAAAATCCTAGAATATTTGCAGATGAAACAAGTGCAATCAACACCACTCATGATCGACAACACTTCTACAATAAATTTGGCCAAGAACTCGAAGTTCCATGATCGAACAAAGCACATCAATACAAAATACCATCTGATTCGACATCATGTTTAGGCCAAAACCATCCATCTACATCATTGTTCCACAAATGAGCAGACGGTAGACATCTTCACCAAAGCACTTGGAAGATAAAAGTTTGAAAAGTTCAGAACAATGCTTGGACTCACCAACATCCCTTCAGATTAAAGGGGGGAATGGTGACACCTAATCCTAAGGGGTTGGGTGAGATTGTATATTATTGTAATTTAGTAAATAAGGAAGGCCAAGAGTCATTGGGAAGTGAATCCCAATAGCCTCACCTACATGTATAAGCACACACACAATCTCCATCTAATACACATTGAGTTTTGCGGAGTTACCTCCTGGTCTGAAATATTCCTTCCTGTCTCTCTCTCCCTCTCTTCATCGGTCCTACTCTCCTCCTCTCCCTCTCTCTCCCTCCCCCCTCCTCCCTCTCTCTCCTCTCGCCCTCTCCCTCTCTCGCATCCCCCGTCTCTCTCTCTACACCTCTCCCTTTCTCTCTGTCACCCCTCTCTCTCTCCTTCCCTTCCTCCCCCTCACTCTCCCTCTCTCCTTCCCTATCTCCCTCCCTCCATCCATCTCCCACATCCCTCCCTCTCTCTGTCCCTCCATCCCTGCCCCTCTACCTCCCCCTTCTCCTCCCTCTCTCTCCCTCTCTCTCTCTCTCCCGATGTCCCTACATCATCCTTCTCTCACCCCCTTCTTCTCTCTTTCCATCCCTCTTGTTCTCATTTCCCTATCCCTCTCTATACCCACTTGATCGTCCCTCCCCTTGCTCTCTATCCCTTTCTCTCTACTCCAATCTCTCTCAGGTGCACACCCTCCCTACCTATGTCTCTCTCTGACATGCTCCCTCCCTTCCTCCCTCTTACCCACCCCACCTCTCTGTCTCTACCCCCTCCCCTTGCCTTCCTCCCTTCCTCCCCCTCTCCAAATTCCCTCCCTATCTCTATTTTCCTCTCCCCCTTCCCATCCCCCACTCTATCTCTACCTCCCACCCTCTCCTTATTTCTCTCCCTCTATCTCTCTCCCTCACTCCCTCATCCTTACCTCTCTCTCTCCACCACCTTCCTCCCTATCGCTCTCTCTCCCTCTCCTTCCCTCCCTCCTGCTCTCCTCATATCTCTCCCTCTATCCCTCCCTACCT
The DNA here is from genome assembly GCA_034641835.2 of Pinus albicaulis. Classification (NCBI taxonomy): domain Eukaryota; kingdom Viridiplantae; phylum Streptophyta; class Pinopsida; order Pinales; family Pinaceae; genus Pinus; species Pinus albicaulis. Next base: position 928,281,048 of record CM076575.1, on the reverse strand, counting down.
CTCCTCCTTCACTCTCTCTTTCCAACTCCCCCTTCACTCTCCCATCGTTGCTCTCTCTCTAATCCATCTCCTCCCCACTCACTCTACTTCTCTCTCCCCCCCTAGTTCTCCCTCCTTCTCTCATCTCTCCCTCTTTTTCTCTCCCTCATTCTCCCTCCCTCTCTCTCCATCCCTCAATCCTACTCTTCATCTCTCTATGTCCCTCCATCAATCCCACTTCTTCTCTCCTTATTTATCTCTCACTCCTTGTCTCTCTCCCCCTCGTTCCCTCTTCTTATCTCCTCTCCTCTCTTCCACAACACCTATCTCTCTTGTGCATGCTTTGCACCCCCTACTTTCTCTATGTATCTCTTGCCTTCTTTCCCTCCGTCTCTCTTTCTCTCTCTCGCATCCTCCATTTCTCTCTCTTCTTATTCCCCCATAGATTTCTCTCTTTCCTTAACCCAAGAATCACAATATAGGTGTGTTGGTTCCTCTTTAGCTTAATATCTCTAACCCAACCTTGACAAAATATATGTGTTGATCCCGTCTCTTTTTCCAAAAAAAACTCCAAAAATATTTATCTAAAACTCCACATAAAATTGTTTATATAAATACTTAAAATAGAAAACTTATCTTAACAACATCATCACTCTCATGTCTTTCAAATTCACTTTCCCTCAAATATGTTAAAATAAAATAACTAAAATTTTTAATAGGTTAAAAACTATCATAAAAATTAACTTTTAACGGAAGTTAAACTCATTATCCTTTTTGCTCATATAAAAATAATAATAATGCTAATAACTAAACTAAAAATTCAAACCCTAATTTAGCTATCCATAATTTCCAATGTCTTATTTGACTTTCCAATTTATGATTTGGATTTTCACGACATGCTGGATAATTATCATCAAATTAGCAAAATCTAAGTAACAATGAATAAGGACAATGTCCAATAATACACAATCTACGACAAAAACGATGGGCCCGTGTCATAAAATCAATGTAAATTAAAGTTCGGGGAAGGAAGCTATTTCTGTGCATTACTTTCTTTAACCAATTGAATCTTAGATCGATCCTGCGGGGTTCAAGCTTTTCATTATATTCCTCATGGTACCAGAGACAGAAACTTTGCTCACGCTTGTTGGCCGTATATAGTACATTAATATTGATCATCTTGTTGGCTGGTCCTGAATACTTGGTAGTTCGAAATCCTAAAGAAGTGATGTTGTGAATGCAAACTTTGTTTGGAAGAGTTCAGATGTTCAGCAAACATGTGCTGCAAAATGAAGATAGGTAATATCTCCAAATATCATAATCCTCTTCAAAATCTGATATAAATAACAAACTCAAGGACTGGAGTTAGTAATAAGATTGGACTAGATTGATTGTGGAATGTGCATGACATATATACATAGCCCTACGCTCTGTCCTAGAGGAATTCAAACAACCAAACACTTGCTTGGGATGATAATTAGTTACAGAAATTCAGTCAATCTGTATATACTGATACCAATAAGAGTAGAAAATATTCTCAATAGCTATTGATGCCAATAAGAGTAAATAATGGGTCTAATGATTAATTGAGGAGTGATAAATTTATTAATATGTGATATGGATCAAACAATAAGTTCTGTGCAAAATTTTGTGTAAAGGATTTAGGTTCTAGCTCACACAGTAACACACTTTGGTTAGTGCACATACAATAATATATCTTGTTTTTTTAATGAAACAAATTGTGTTTGGAGTTGTTCTCAGTCATATATAGTTTTGTGTGGGATTGAATTACAAGATTTATGAGATCCAAACCTCCACCTTCACGTTATACCACAACTTCAAAATTAACAATGTACCCTGTTTCAACTTTCAACTTCAAGGTTAACAATATACCCAGTTTTAGAATAGTGATATGCTATAACTCCAAAGAAGAAATAAAATTTTATGTGGAGGCCAATAGATGGAAAATTTAAATCAATTGGTCACGATTCAAGCCCTAACGATTCAAGCCCTATCTAGTTCTTTCAATTTCACATACAACAGAGTGCCTTTGGTTTGTACACCTCCGTCATCTATGGACATCTCTGGGTTGTGATCGAAAAGTGAGTAATGGTTGTGGCCTGCTCTAATGTCTAGCCTCAATGTTAATGAATCTTTTTACTAGTCAATTGTTTGATTTTTCGATAGCATAGAATTATATAGTCAATATTTTCGGAAGGGATGAAATGCAGAGGATCCTCTGATTCTCCGTGTATTTCTCCTGTGTCATTGTGTCATTTATAACATCAATTCGACATCCCTTAATGTTGTTGGCACTGGGTGGATTCCTGATTAGGGCATTCAACTTGGGTTTAATTCCAAGAGCCTTTATTATCTTCCTCTGTAAACCTGGGGATGTCCTAATAAACCTACAATATTTCCATTTTTCTCATTCTTCAAAAGAATAGAATGTAAAATAAAAGATAAAAAGACAAGAAAGAAAACCATGGGCAATAATCTAAGAGAAAAAATAGCCAAATAATAGTATCAAAAATTAACCAAAGAATAGTATCAATAAGCTAACCCTTCAAAGTAATGACCAATTGTAATCAGCTAACCATTCCAAATGAAGAGCGAAAAAATCTAGGTAACCTTTCATGACAACAATTGCAGTGATGAGATGGGTTGTTGCAAAAATGTTGATTAAACTATAAATTAATGAGGCAAAAATCAAGAATAAAGTCTTTACCATCACCTGTTGGAATCCAAGAGCCTTTACTACCTCCTTTGTAAATCTGGGGATGTCTTGCCTAATAAACCTAACATATTATCACTTTTCTCATTTTTGAAAAGAATAAAATGCAAACTAAAAGACAAAAAGAGTAAAAAAAAACCATGGCAATAATTTAAGAGAAACATCAACCAAAGAACAGTATCAATCAGCTAACCCTTCCATTTGACATGAAGCTTGAAATAGAACCACAATCAATAATTTTAAGAGAAAAATTAACTAATGAATAATTGTAATCAGATAACCATTCGAGATGAAGAGCGGAAAAATCTTCCAGATGAAGAGCTAAAAAATCTAGATAACCTTTCATGACAACAATTGCAGTGAGGACGTGGGTTGATGTAAGAATCTTGGTTAAACTAGAAATTAATGAGGCAGAAATAGAGAATAATGTAGATATTAAGCAAGTAAAAGAAACAAAGTATTGATATTCCGTTCTGGGTTTTTAAATTCAGTAACAGAAACAATTAACTAATTAGTGTTCGAAGATGGAAAATTTAGAGAGAAACTGTGCGTACCTCTTGAATTATCTTCTTGAGTTTCAAACCCTATCTCCATACATACCTGAATATTGTTTAAGCTAGTCCTGTGAAAGCAATAAATAGTAATGTGTGCATAAATTAATCAAATGTAAATCCAAACATTTAAGGTAATAGTTACAGATATTGAATCAAACTTTGATCAGAAACTCAATTGATCTCAAGAAGTAGACAGATTCGACTAAAACTGTATTTCTTACTCTGCTATATCCATCTTTGCCTCCACGATCATTCAATTACGCATAACTCTGGAATATATTAACAAAAAAAAATGTACAGAAAACTTGTTTGGTAGAGATCCAGAGCAGAATGAAAACTACCAGAGAAGAAAACAACCTATGTTTTCTTTTACCATGCCTTTTTTGCTTTTTCTTTTTGAGCTTTCTTTTAACTGTTAGCTCTAAAGCCGAACAAAAAACACGGTGGAATCTTCTGTTGCAACTTGCCGCTATGTTTTTTTTACCATGCCTTTTGTAGTTTTTTGTTTTTAAATTTGCTTTTTTTATAACGGTAAGCATTGGTATACCCCTTCAAAAAAAATTAATAATATCAAATAATTAAATAAAATAATTTAATCCATTTTTTAGTTGTTTTATTTTTTGAGTTTACTTTTTGCAAGGGTAAACATTTTTCCAACCATTTAAAAAATTAGTAATATCAAATAACTCTTACTCAAACAAAATAATTTAATTTAATAATATGATATAAATTATTAGAATACGATATAAATTATTAGAATGATAGATGATCATGTTATTATCAAAATATTTTTAAATTAAATATTTAAAATTAAAATAAACAGTGCAGTTTGTTTATTGAATAAATATTAATTAATTTTATAAAATGTATTTGAATAATTATTATCAATATATTGATTAATTTAAATTTAATACTTTTCTTTTATTCTAAAGGATATATTAAAAATAAGTTATATTATATCATTGTATTTAAATTTAAAATTTATATTAAAATAATTAATTTAATTTGAATATAATGGAAATCATAATTAATTTAAAAAAAAGATTAATTATTGATCCTCTACATTGTTGGGTAGACATTATCTCTAGTGGTATTAATTTTTCCAGAGTCTTTTTTAGTCTAATTTTATCCTAGTGATTATGTTTGTTCATGTTGATCACTATAAATTCTTATTTAGTGTAGTTTTTTCTTGGTGATTATTGTTTCTCATGTTGATCACTCTTGTCATCATTAGTATAGTTTTCTCCTAGTGCGACGCATCTTGAACTCTAATTGCTGGTTAATTTTCCTATGGGAACTTCCCCAACTTGCAATGGAAATATGTTACTAGCCTCATTTAGTCATGTTCCTTCACAATTATCCATTCCTTGCTCTTCTTGCACCTATGTTGGATTTTTCAGATGAAGCAAGGGTCTGTCATGTGTTACGATGGCTAGGATAATGTAGGATAATCCATTACTCTTCTCGAGTTGATGCCTCTTCAGCTCCACATCCATGCACCTTTTGCACAACCTTCATCCTTCTTTCATCCCTCCCTCTCTCTCCTTTTTCCCCTAACTCTCTCTCTCCCTCTCTCTCTCTCTCTCTCTCACACTCCTTCCCTCCCCTTCTCTATCCGCTTATATCTCTCTACCCCCCACCAAACTGTCTTGGTCCATCCCTGATCCCTCTTCCTCACTCCCTCCCTCCTACCCTCACTCTCCCTCCTCGCCTTGCTCACACACACTCTCTCTCTTCCTACTTCCCTCTATTGCTTCCTCTCTCACCCCCTCCCCTCTCTCCATTCATCTCCTTCTCCCCACCCCCTCTCTCTCTCCATTCCTCTCCCTCTCCCTACCCCCTCTATCTCTCCCCGCCGACTTTCCCTCCTTCCACTCTCTCTATCTTCCTCTCCCTCCACTGCCTCTCTCTCTTGCACACTCCCTCCCTACCACCCATCTATCTCTTCCTCCCTCCCCCCGCCTCTTCCTCCCCTTCCTCTCTCTCCTTCCCACCTCCCTATCTTTCTCTCCACCCTACCCTTTCCTACTCTATTTCCATCTATCTCCCTTCCCCTACACCCTTATTCTCTCTCTATTCCCTTCTCAAGCCATCCCTCCATTTCTCCCCCTACCTTGCTTTCTACAACTCCCTCTCTCTCTCTCTCTCCCTCTCTCCTACCATATTTCTTGATTCCTCTCCCTCTATCCCTCCCTTTTTCTCCCCCTTTCCCTATCTCCACCTCTCCTTCCCCTGCCCCCCCTCTCTCTCTCTCTCTCTCTCATACTACGCCTATCTCTCTCCCTTTCCCTTCCTCCCCCTCCCCCTACACATCCCTCTCTCTCTATCCCTTTCGCTTCCTCCCCCTCCCACTACACACCCCTCTCTCTCTCTCTCCCCTCCCATATCCACCCCCCTCTCTCTTTATATATCTCTTCCTCCCTTCCACCGTCCATCCCTTTCTCCCCCTCAGCCACCCTCTCCTTCTCTCTCTTCCTTGCCCCCTCTCCCTCCCTTACCTTCGTCTTCTCCCCTCACTCTTTCCCACTTCCTTCCAGCCTCCTCCTCTCTATCTCTCTCTCTCTCTCTCTCTCTCTTATTTTCCCTTCCTCTCCACTCCCCACCTCTCTCTCTCCACTCCCCCTCACTCTGCCTCCCTCCCTCCCCTCCATCCCACCATTTCTTCCTTCATCCCCGCCCACGTCTCTCTCTCCATCGCTCCTACTCTCCCCTCCTCTCTCTCTTATACTTCACTGCCTCTCCCTCCCTCTTTAAACCCCCACTTCTCTCTCCTCTCTCTGCCTCCTGCCTTAATCCCCCTCTCCCTCATCCCCCCCACTTCTCTCTCTCACTCTCTCTACACCTCCCCCTTTCCCTCTACCACCCTTCTCTCTTCCTCCCAATGTCTCTCTCCCTCCCTTCCTCCCACTCTCTCTCTCTCTGTCCCCATATATCTTCCTCCATCCCTATCCTACCTCCCTCTCTCTCTCCCTCCATCCCTACCCCTCTCCTTCTCCTTTATCCTCCCATTATCTCCCTCTCTCTCTCTCTCTCCCTCCATCATCCTTATGTCACCCCCTCCTTCTCTCTTTGCATCCCTCTTTCTCTCCCTTCCCCATCCCTCTCTCTCCACCCTTGACTGTCCCTCCCCTACTCTCTCTCCATCTCCCTCTACCCTCGTCTCTCTCTAGCGCACTCCCCCCCTTCCTTTGTCTCTCTTTGACGTGCTCCCTCCCTCCCTCTTCCTATCCCTACCTCACCCTCCCTCCATTCCTCCCCTCTCCATAATTCCCCCTCTCTCTCTCTCTCTCTCTATCTATCCACCTCTCCCCCTTTCCCACCCTCCACTCACTATTTACCTCCCACCATATCCTTCTTTCTCTCCCTCTATCTCTCTCTCTGTCGCTCCCTCAACCTCCCTTCCCTCTCTCTCTCCACCCCATTCCTTCCTATCATTCTCTTTCTCTACCTCCCCCTCCCTCCCTCCTCTCTCCTCCTCCACTCCCCTCCCTCCCTCTCCTCCACTCTCTCTTACCCACTCCCCCTTCTCTCTCCCAGCCTTTCTCTCTCTCTAATCGCTCTCCTCCCCCCTCACTCTACTTCTCTCTCTCCCCTAGTTCTCCCTCCTTCTCTATTTTCTCCCTCTCATTCTCTCCCTCATTCTCCCTTCCTCTCTCTCCATATCTTTATGTCCCTCCATCCATCCCACTTCTTCTCTCCTTATTTATCTCTCACTCCTTCTCTCTCTCCCCCTCATTTCCTCTTCTTATCTCCTCTCATCGCTTCCCAAACACCTCTCTCCGTTTTGCATGCTTTTCACCCCTTGCATTCTCTTTTTATCTCCTACCTTTTTTCCCTCCCTCTCTATTTATCTCTCTCGCATCATCCATTTATGTCTCTTTCTAGTCCCCCATAGATTTCTCTCTTTCTCTAACCCAAGCATCACAAAATAGGTGTCTTGGTTCCTCTTTGGCCTAGTATCTCTAACCCAAGATTGAGAAAGTATATGTATCGATCCCTCTCTCTTTGCTCTAGAAGAAACTCCAGAAATATTTATCTAAAAATCCACGTAAAATTGTTTATATAAATACTTAAAATAGCAAACTTATCCCTCTCTCTTTGCTCTAGAAGAAACTCCAAAAATATTTATCGAAAACTCCACATAAAATTGTTTATATAAATACTTAGAATAGAAAACTTATATATATATATATATATATATATATATATATATATATATCAACATCATCACTCTCTTGACTTTGAAAATCAACTTTCCTCAAATATATTAAAATAAAATAACTAAATATTAGAGCAAAAAATATCATAAAGAAATAACTTTTAAGTCTACCAAGGCATACATACTCTACCCTCTCTGGTTTTGAACCTATGACTTCCTAGGAAGACATGATCTTAACCATTAGGCCCACTCAAATTGTTTTATTTTTGCTAATATAAAAATAAAAATAATACTAATCACTAAACGAATAAAATATAAAACCTATTTTACCTAGATCCACTTTCTTATTTGACTTACCAATTTCTTTCCAATTTCTGATTTGAACTTTCACGGCATGCTCAAATTAGCTAAATCCAAGTAAGGAAGAATAAGGACAATGTCCAATAATATACGATCTATGAGAAAAAAGATGGGTGCATGTCATAAAATCCGCTATCTTATTTGACTTACCAATTTCTTTCCAATTTTTGATTTGAACCGACCATGTCCAATAATACACGATCTATGAGAAAAAAGATGGGTGCATGTCATAAAGTCATTGTAAAATAAAGTTCCGGGGAGGAAGCTATTTCTGTGCATTTATTTAAAAAAAAACCTTTAATTTCTTTCTTTGACCAATTGTTTCGTAGATTGATCCTGCTGGGGTACATGCCTTTCGCTATATTCCTCATGATACCAGAGACACAAAGTTTTCTTGCACTTGTTGGCCATATATAGTACATTAATCTTGATCATATTTTTGGCTGGTACTGAATACTTGGTAGGTTCCAAATCCTAAAGAAATTATGTTGTGAATGTAAACTTTGTTTGAAAGAGTTCAGATGTTCAATTTTCAGCAAACATGTCCTATAAAATGAAGACAGGTAATATCTCAAAATATCATAATCCTCATCAAAATCTGATCCGAAAAAGTTGGTTGGTAGTGAACAGGTATCTCAAAAATAGACTCAAATACTGGAGTTAGTAATACCATTGGACTGGATTGATTGTGGAATATGCATGGCATATATACATAGCCCTACGCTATGTTCTAGAGGAGTTAAAACAACCAAACACTTGCTTGGGATTAAATGGTTGGTTAGAATGCATGGCATATATACATAGCCCTACGCTATGTTCTAGAGGAGTTAAAACAACCAAACACTTGCTTGGGATGATAACTAGTTACAGAAATTTGTTGGGAAATTAATTCCAACCATCGCGTTAAATTTTTGTGACATCAACCATACCTTAGTTAATGTTTTGTAGGTAGAGGATTGCTTGTGCAGAGAATAACAAGTTCAGATCAGATTACATAACCCATTCCACTACAGAGTTAAATAATCAGAGTCAAATAGAATTTAATACATGGTTAGTAAAGATGAATGTGCAAACAATTAATCCACAAGTGTTATTTACTTTAGGCAATTGAAAACAGTTTTTACTGTGTGTTACTCGTGTTACTCTACAACCCTGGTGAATGTAATTCTCAGTAAGAATAGCTGTTTTCACTGTGTGTTACTTCACAACCCTGGTGAATGTAATTCTCAGTAAGAATAATAATTTTATTGGTGAATGAGCAGCAACCTCCATATGAATGAGTATGTTGTGTTTTTAATTATAATCTAAAGTGATTTAAAGTTTGGTTAGTAGTGATTTGGTTATGGAATTTTCACGTATCATTCTTATTACAAGACTCTGAACACTCTTTTTTACTCTATTTTACCATGAGAAAAATTATTTGATATTTGCTCCTCAGAAAGAATAGGACCATTATGGAGATGCCAAGGAGTATGTTGAAGGAAAAGCATTTGCTAAATGATTATTAGGCTGAAGTTGTTGCTTGTGCAACATATATTATTAATAGGATTTCCTGAAGAGGCGTGTAGTGGAAGAAAGCAACATGTCACTCACATGAGAGTGTTTTGGTGTGTGGGGTATCCACATGTCCCGATTAATTGAGGAAGAAGTTGGACAACAAGGGGGAGAAATGTATATTTGTTGGATATAATGATGAATCCAAGGCATACAAGCTCTACAATCCATCAACCAAGAAATTCATAATCAGCAGAGATGTTCAGTTCATAGAAGAGGAAGCATGAGATGGAATTTTAGAGAATACAGTCAATATGAAGACATGTATGTCACATGAAGACAAAGAGGAATTGACCGCAGTAAGTAATTCATCAACGGTGACTCCTCCTCCACCTACACAAGCCCAAAAAATAGTCAAGATATGACACCATTAACAAAACCATTAACAAATAATAGGACAACGTTGTGCGACCAAGAAATTGCTTCTCCAAGCACACCATAAGGATTCACAACTCCATCTACTTCAAGCGCAACACCAATCTCATCTTCCACAAGCATAAGAGCACGCAAATTCAGTAATTTAAGTGAAATATATCAGCAAGATGAAGTTGATAGAAGCACTGGTCTTAATTCATTATTTGCATTATTTTGTCATGTATATGACCCCATACATTTTAAAGAAGCAGTCAAAGAAGAGAAATGGGTTGTGGCAATGAATGAAGAGATAGGAGCAATAGAAAAGAATGACACATGGGAGTTAGTGGACCTTCCACATGGAAAATAAGTCATTGGCGTGAAGTGGGTCTATAATACCAAGAGCAACATTAACGACAAGGTTAAAAGACATAAAGCAAGGCTAGTTGTCAAAGGATACAAGCAGCAGCATGGAAGAGACTATGCGAAAATATTCCGCCAATCGCGAGGATGGAGACAGTGTGTACAGTGTTGTCAATTGCAGCGCAAAATAAATGGAGAGTGTATCAAATGAATGCAAAGTCAGCGCTCTTGAATGGAGTGCTGAAAGATGAGGTATATGTTGCACAACCTCCTGTTTATGAGGTAGAAGGCAAAGAAGACAAGGTATGTAGGTTGCGAAAAGCTCTTTATGTGCTGAAGCAAGCACCACGTGCATGGTATAGCAGGATAGATGCGTAATTGATTGACAATGGGTTTAACAAGTGTGATGGAGAACCTACTCTCTACATCAAAGAAAGTGACTGTAAGCTTTTTATTGTTGTTTTGTATAAAGATGATTTGATTTTTATAGGGAGTGATGATTTCCTCATCATTGATTTCAAAGAAGTCATGAAAAGTGAGTTTGAAATGACTGACTTGGGGTTGTTAAGCTATTTTTTGGGCATAGAAGTGAAGCAAACAGGAAATGGAGTTTTTATCTCTCAAGAGAAGTATGTTTCAAACATTTTAGAGAGGTTCAATATAGAGAACAACAAGATAGCACCAACTCTAACCGTCATGGAGTTGAAATTGAGCAAGGAAGATTGTAGCAGCAATGTTAATCTGACATTATACAAAAGTATGTTGGGCAACTTAATGTATTTAACCACTACTAGACCTAACATAATGTATGCAGTGAGTTTGGTGTCGAGGTTCATGGAGACACCCAAGGAGACACATTGGCAAGTAGTGAAAAATATTTTAAAGTATGTCAATGAGACAAAGAAGTATGGTATTTTGTACTCTGCAACTGATGATTTTAGGCCGGTTGGTTACACTGACAATGATTGGGTAGGAAGTGTTGATAACAAAAGGAGCACGTTAGGGTATGTTTTTCATTTGGGTTCGAGAGCTATTTCATGGGCTTCCAAGAAGCAGCCAATAGTATCATTGTCAATAGCAGAAGCTGAGTATGTCGTTGCAACAACAACAACGTGTCAAGTAGTTTAGATGAGAAGGACGTTGTGGGATTTAAGTCATGAACAAGATGGAGCAACCACAATTTTTGATGATAACAGTTTAGCAATTGGACTATCAAATATTTATGTTTTTCACAAAAGGAAAAAGCACATTGATGCTAAATATCATTTCATAAAAGAATTAGTCAACAATGGTGAAATTGTGTTGCATCGTTGCAAGTCATAGAAACAATTTGCAGACATCTTCACAAAGCCATTGGCACGTGAATATTTTTTTTTAATCTCAGAGATTGTTTGGGAATGGTCAATGGCGACAGTCGCAATTAAGGGGGAGCGTTGGAAAATTAATACCAACCATCACATTAAATTATTCTGACATCAACCATACCTCAGGTAATGTTTTGCAGGTTGCAGATTGTGTGTGCAAAGAATGACAAGTTCTGAGCAGAGTACATAACTCATTTCGCAATAAAGTTAAATAATGAAAATCAATAGAATTTAATGCATAGTTAGTAAATGTGTATGGGCAAACAATTAATCCGCAAGTGTTATTTACTTCATACAATGTAATGTTCAGAAAATGATGTCCGCCCATACTATGTATTAAATTTCCTAGTGAATGTAATTCTCAGTAAGAACAGTAGTTTTACTTGTGAAGGAGCTGCAGCCTTCATATGAATGTGTATGTTGTGTTTTTTTTTTTTTTTTTTTTTTGTGAATTTCTTAGAGCCTTTCCATTTTCTATATATAAAAAACGTAGGTTGCTATACATATACTAATGCAATTAGTGGCCTCAACCTGCCCAAAGCCTCAACCTGCTCGGAGGAAGCCAGGTCTGTTAGCCACCTGAGTGAATTAAAAGCCCTTCTACTTACCGCTACATCTACTTTACTATGTCCATAAAAGTTAAAGTTTAACCAAAAGCTGTAAAAACTTGCTGCAAAAATCATTAAAAGATATTAAAAGAAAATGTCACCCACCAGAAGAGTCAATAGGAGTTGGGTCTTTTGCAGTAGAACCTGGCATATCTACTTGCTACATTTCTTGAAGTTGTCATTTGATTCTCCCAATTCTTGCCGCGGCATGATACTGAGACATGCCAATTTCTTGGATTTCCAGTTTGATTTGTTGCAGTACTGAAACCAAAGTTGGGTTTCCTTCTGTTTCCTGCATGCTAGTCATGGCCTTCACCAAAACACATTTAAGTATCCAATAGATGTGAATAGATTGATGGAAAATGGATAACCTTCCTCTTGTATTCCCCGGATCGCATAGGAAGTCCATGGTGGCCTTAATTATAATGTAAAGTTTGGTTCGTCGCGATTTGGTTCTGGAATTTTCATGTATCATTCTTACCGCAACACTCTGTTTTATTTTGTTTCACTATGAGTAAAATTATTTGATTATATTTGCTCCTCTCTATAGTTTCTATTTTAATGTCCACCACTCTGTATTGAAAAAAAGACTCTCATAATTTGATTTCCACAGCGGTATGGTATGGATTAAATGAATTCCACAACTCTGTGTCAACTTCCGTAAATGTGTTGTCTTGGTTAAAGTCATTTCCCCAACTCTATGTGAACTCCTTGTGTTGAGGAAAAAAGAATTTCCACCCGTGTCCCTTTCAAATTTTCAAATTCTAAGATGGTATCATAGCATTCAAATTTTAACAAAATTCAATATGTACTCATACCAATAAGACGAAATAATATTCACAATGGCTATTGATGCCAATAAGAGTAGATAATGGTTATTATATTTACGCCGTAAGGCGTATTTATTTGAAATGAACTTTGCTACCTGCCTATGTGTACAATTGGTGATCGTCAGATGTGTTGTTAGACGATTGAAAGAAGATTAGCCGTGGATATAAAACAGTTAAAAAATTCAGTTGGTTTTTTACCCACAATGTCGGCGTTAATGGTAGGAATTCACTTGTGAGCCGTGAAATGCTTCGCTGGCTCTGGTCATTTTTCTCAAACGAAACTCTACCACAACTGCTTCATTTAACTCTGATATTTCTTTTTTTCTATTGTTGCTGCTTCTGCTGTTTTTCTTCACCAGTGCATGGACATCATCAACTTGAATGGCCTGGTATCTGTTTCTGCATTTCATGATTTAGTTTTGGACAATGCAGCCTATGCTTTCTGCCATTAAATTCTTTCTGCTTAAAGTTTCTAAATGAATGAAAAATCTTTGTTTGTTATTTGTTTCTGCAGCTTGTCCTGAAGAGATTTCAATGTCTAATCCCATGCTTGGTTTGTTGCAGATATTGGTTAGTTGCAGATATTGGTTACTACAGCCCTTCCTTTCCTTGTGCACTTATCAGGAGAGTCCATGACAGATTCTCTGGGTTTCTTGTGTTGGGGTTGGCTATGATTTCTTGTTGTTGGTGGTTTTAAGCATATTTGTTTTGGTTGTTGGAGAGGAGTTTCCTTCAGGGGCTTTGAGTTCCATCCATCTTGACAATGGAGATATTATGGCCTCAGAAGAGAACTCACAATCAGAATTACCCTCTGAAAACTTTCATCCTGCTGAAACTCTGTCTCTTGGCTCTGGGTTTTATCTCCTTTGTTCACTTTGGCCTTCCATCACTATGCCACTTCATGCTTCACACGGTTCCTTCTCTCTGGTCATCCTTGTCCCGCTGGCTTAACCCTTCATACCTCTACATCATACTGAACTGCATCATTCTTACAATAGCAGCCACTTCAAGCCTACACCAGAAGCTCAAAACAGAGGAATCTGAATCAAATTCCCATGAATACAAGGCACCGCCACCAGAAATAAGCTATAGCTACCAATCCCCACCGCCCTCAGAAGTGAAGTACCGGTATCAGATTAGATTTAATAAGAAACCCAATTCATATGAACAATACTCAATGGTTCCTGAAGCTACCCACTTCAGCACACAGATCCAGGAGGATGGTGATGATGCCAACTTCATTTCTAGGTCAAACTGGTCTCCTGAAGCTTCCTGCATAACAACAATTGCTTCACCTTTGGAGGAGAAGCCTCTGGCTTCATCGAGGTTTACCCACAAGAGATATGCCAAGGCGAGTCCTGATGCAAAGTCTCCTCTCAGGATTGCTCGTTCTAAGAAGGGAGAAACTCTGGAATACACATGGAAAACCCTTACAGAGGGCCGTCATCCTCCCCTTGCAAGGCATCTTCGTAAGTCAGAGACATGGGATTCCTCCTCATCCTCGAGGTCGAATGCAGATCACTCATCCCCTGCTCGTAATCTGCGGAAATCCGAGACAATGAAATACCGTGGGCGTGAGGATTCCCCTGCTTCCCCTGCCAGGCAGAGCTTGAAGAGAGAACCTTCTCTCAGTCAAGATGAACTTAATAAGCGTGTGGAGGCCTTTATTTCAAAGTTCAATACAGAGATGAGGCTGCAGAGGCAAAACTCTTTTACAAGTTACATGGAGATGATTAACCGTGGGTGCCATTGATGGTATGGAGGTTTTTTTGGGGTTTTCTGGTTTTTTTTCCTTTTGGGCTTTATGTTTTCAGGTCTTGGGTGTTTTCTTATGGATTCCTGGCTTAAGAATCAAGAAATCCCCTGTAGGAAAGATTTTGTGTGTTTTTATATTAGGTTTCATGTCTTCCAATACATATATTCTATCAGTCTGAATGAATGGAGTCATTCAATTATTACAATAAGAAGGAAATTTATAGTATTCATTCATAGTCCACCAGGGGGTTGTACAGCAATTTCACCGGGTCAAAAGTGTTTGAATTTTGTGAAGGAAGTACATTAAATCATACTGATATTACAGACAATTTTTGTAATTGGTAGGGAGTTGCAGCAGTGATATTCAAGTGGCCATGGATATGAAAAAGAAGCCATGAAAGATCCGCAGAGTTTGCTTGTAAATCCCATTCGTTACTTCACATGGGCCACTTTATAACAGATCAATGGACTACATTCCGGGTTTGGTTTTTGTCACATTTTTATTTCAAGGAAACATCAATTGAACTTTTTTGGGTTATGTTCTGTAGAATGATTTGTTGCATTGGTGTTTTTCACTACCAGCTCATTGAACAGAGCATTTAGTTCTTGTTATTTTAGATGTTTGTGATATAGATCTTCATTGAACAGAGCATTTACTTCTTGTTATTTTAGATGTTTGTGATATAGCTCTTGACTGAAGGAATGAGGAATGTGAAGCATAGGACTACAAACAAACAAATCCAATCCAACAGTTGAAATGGCATCAAATCCAACAGTTGTATTTTGTATATGGTTAATGGATCTGGATGGTTGATTTAGAAGCATAGGACTACAAACAATCCTTGAAGCTAAAGAAGCTGCTTTGGTTTGGCATCATCAGGATGCTGATCCGGATTTTGGATCATGCCAATCCAAGGAGCTTTTAGATCATCTGGAGAGTGTGCTTGCAAATGAGCCTGTGGAGGTCAAAAGTGGCCAGCATATTGTTGAAGTTAAACCCCAGGTGCTGAAAGTACTTATATATGTGAGCATTAGAAATTGTTCAGTTGGTTTTTTGTGAAGTAGGTTTTAGTATTTACACACATTTGATTTGGAATTTACAGGGTGTTAGTAAGGGTTTGGTAGCACAACAACTTCTGTCAACAATGATTGAAAGAGGAAAGCCGCCAGATTTTGTTTTGTGCATAGGAGATGACAGATCTGATGAAGATATGTTTGCGAGTATTGCAATGGCACAACCATCTATGGCCTCTATGTCAAATTTCAACCCTCATTCAAACCATGACGTAAATGACGTATTCCACCCATTGAGTTAAAATCCTCAACTCTGTTCCCTTAAACATGACCACAGTAAAAGACGTAAAACCTCATGTCAATTCATTTTGTTCTAGAAACTTGTATTTTTCATCCCCTTCCAATATGGAAATACAACAGTTTTTCATTTTCCTCCATTTTGTTTTGTTGAAATGAGAGTCATAGCCCTCTGTCCTACGTGGGGCTGTGAAGCAGTGGGTTTGTATTTCTGTGCAATGAAAGCAAATAGACCAGAGCTCAGCCCACCATTTTCTTTCTCTTATTGGCTAATCTCTTGAGCAGTTCTCTAAACCTTTCACCATCATCATTGCAGCTATGATACAACAGTTCAAACTCATCCACTTTAGATATGAACTCCATGTGATATATTCTCAGATCTTTGAAATACTTGCTCTGGCAATCTTTCAATTCCAACTCCTTTTGCACCAGAGCCTCTGGATGTTGCTTCCCTCTTCATATGCTCTCTCCCCACTCTTTAGCAGGATTCCCAAAGTTGACATTCTCCCCATTGAGCAGAGCCTCTAAAACTGTGTCATGACACTCTCCTTGCCCTATCTGTGGCAGAAATGAACACAGATAACCTCTTTCCTCTTTACTAAGGCAATCCTTCCATGTACTCATTGTTAAAATTCTTGTGAGATCCTCCAAATAAAAAAGTTCACCGGGCACAGCAATTTTCTGAGGTATTACTATAGGGGTCTTAATTTTGTAACTTTTGCTGAGAGACCTAGTTGTTATTCCAGCTTCCTCTGGACCTATAGACTGTAATGGGATTGCAACATTTGTTATACCAACTTTTTCTTTGAACTGCAATGGTAATGTTCTATTTGTTACACCAGCTTTTTCTCCAGACTCTAATGGCACTGCAACATTTACCATACCAATTTTTTCTTCAGACTGTTGTGAGATTGCATTATTTGTTGCACTCTTTATTTCTAATGGGATTGTTACATGTGTTATACCAAGTTTTTCTGCAGACTTCAATGGTATTGCAATTTTTGTTATATCAGCTTCTTCTTTAGATTGTGATGGTGTTCCCATATTTGGTATACCAACTTCTTCAGACTGTAATGTGATCCACAAGTAATATCTGTTGTAAACAGCATATGCAATGACCCTAAAAATGTTGTCTTTATTGTGAGTGCAAGAGGTCGGAAATCTCTCAGTGAATGATTTTCACCTTGCCGTAAGTTAGGAATTGCAGCAGAGCATGGCTATTTCATAAGGCAATCTCTTGACACTTATTTTCTCATGTTTTTTTACCATTTGTAACATAGTTTTATGCTTGATCTCTAATTTATCATGACTTCTTTCTTCTAAATTGTTTTTGTATATGGTTAATGGATCTGGATGGTTGATTTAGAAGCATAGGACTACAAACAATCCTTGAAGCTAAAGAAACTGCTTTGGTTTGGCATCATCAGGATGCTGATCCAGATTTTGGATCATGCCAATCCAAGGAGCTTTTAGATCATCTGGAGAGTGTGCTTGCAAATGAGCCTGTGGAGGTCAAAAGTGGCTAGCATATTGTTGAAGTTAAACCCCAGGTGCGGAAAGTACTTATATATGTGAGCATCAGAAATTGTTCAGTTGGTTTTTTGTGAAGTAGGTTTTAGTATTTACACACATTTGATTTGGAATTTACAGGGTGTTAGTAAGGGTTTGGTAGCACAACAACTTCTGTCAACAATGGTTGAAAGAGGAAAGCCACCAGATTTTGTTTTGTGCATAGGAGATGACAGATCTGATGAAGATATGTTTGCGAGTATTGCAATGTCACAACCATCTATGGCCTCTATAGTTGAAGTGTTTGCTTGAACCGTTTACCAGAAACCGAGTAAAGCAAATTATTATTTAGATGATACTGTGGAGGTCATGAGAATGCTTCAGGGTCTGGCTACAGCTTCTGATGTAGCAACAAAAAGTATATCTACTCAAGTTGCTTTCAAGAGCCAGCATTGAATGTTTAGGTCAAACCATATCTTTTCTGCCAAGTCTTTCAGTTCCGGTTGTGCCTTTAAATTGATATCCAAGGCGCATGAAAAAAATAATTCAATATTGTCAGACAGTTTTGTGGGGAGATGGGTGAATTCATCTGCCTCATTGGAAGGAATAGCATTTTGTATATGGTTAATGGATTGGTTGATTTCATCCCTGGTCGAATGGCTTTTAATAAGGAATTGTATAGGAATAGTGTAGTGGAATTCTGTATTGCAGACTAATTGTAAAGTTAATTACCAAAGATTTTTCTTTCCCATCTTTAATGTTACTTTTGGAGTAGATTTAATACTCAGGTCTGTAACGTACACATTATAAACATAAATATAAGGTCACATCAAATTAATTATAGTTGCTTCCTTTCTAGCTTCTTTCTTACGGCGTTTCCTTTGCAACATTAGGTGCAATTGCTAGTTAATTGACTAGTGATAAATGAATTTTTAAACTTTTTTGACTCCAAATTTTGTTTAAATTACAAATGTATAAATAAATTTGAAAATGTGAAATATAAATCTATTAATATTTAATATGGATCAAACAATAAGTTCCGTGCAAAAGTTTGTGTAAAAATTTTTGGTTCTAGTTTATAATAAATTTTGGTTACTGCACACACAACAGTATGTTCTTGTTTTTAATGGAAGAAATTGCCCTTGGAGTAGCTTTTAGTCATTGGTTATATATAATTTTGTTTGAGATTGGATTATAAGACTTGTGAAAACCAAACGTTCACAAATAACAATTAAATCTCAACATTAACAATATAACTGTTTTAAAATAGTGATGTGCTATAACTCCAAAGAAAAAATCAATATAACTGCAGTTATTTCATTTTCACACGCAACCGAGGCCTTCGTGGTTTGTACACCTCCGTCATCTATGGACATCTCTGCGTTGTGATCCAAAAGTGAGTAATGGTTGTGGCCATTCTCTAATGGCTAGAGTAAATGTTAACGAGTTTTTGACTAGTGAATTGTTTGCTTTTGGGATAGCACGGAAATGCAAAGTATCCTTTGTTTCTCTTTGTATTTTTTCTGTGCCATTACAACATCAATTCGATATCCCTTGATGTTTTTGGCACTGGGCGGATTCCTCATTAGGGCATTCGTCGTTGTATTGCAAGAGGTTTTACTATCTTCCTTTGGGTATGTCCTAATAAACCTACTATATAATCATTTTTCTTATTTTTCAAAAGAATAGAATGTATAATACGATACAAAAATACAAGAAAGAAAACCATGAGCAATAATCTAAGAAAAAAATCAACCTATGGAAAAAAATTAACCAAAGAATAGTATCAATAAAATAACCCTTTCCTTTCAGATGAAGCTTGAAAGAGAACTAGAGGCAATAATTTTAAGAGAAAAACTAAGTAATGAACAATTGCAATCATCTGCTAACCATTGGAGATGAAGAGCGAGAAATTATAAGTAACCTTTCATGACAACAATTGCAGTGATGAGTGATTCGGATGGGTTCTTGCAAAAATCTTGATTAAACTAGAAATTAATGAGGCAAGAATGAAGAATAAAGTAGGTATTAAGCAAGTAAAAGAAACAAAGTGTCTAGATTCCTTTCTGGGTTTTTAAATTCACGCAATTAGTATTTGAAGATCTAAAATTTAAAAACAAATTGCGCCTACTTCTTGAACTATCTTCTTCTGTCTAAATCCCCATCTCCATAGACATCTGAATATTGTTTAAATTGGTCCTGTTAAAAGCAATAAAAAGAAATGTGTGGGTAAATTAATGACTTCTAAATCCAAATATTAAAAGTAAAAACTGCCTTTGATCAGAAAGGCAATAGATATTTCTTCGACTAAAACGGTATTTCTTACTCGTAACCGTATCGATATCCATCTTTGCCTCCACTATCATTAGCTTACTTGTTAGTCTAAAACATATCAACAAAGAAAAATCGACAGAAAACTAGTTTGATAGGGATCTAAATCACAAAGAAAACTACTGGAGATCTAAAGCCGAAGAAAAAAACATGATGGACTCCTATATGGCCTGCTATGCCTTTTTTTGCAATGCCTTTTTTTCTCTTTTTTCTTGAATATACCATTTTTTAGCTTTTGGTTTTAAATTTGCTATTCACCGTAAACTCTAAAGCCGAAAAAAAACACGATGCTTGTTATGTCTATTTTACCATGTGTTTTTAGCTTTTTGTTTTTCAATATGTCTTTTTTAGCTTTTTGTTTTCGAATTTGTTTTCAAGGGTTATCTCTAAACCATGGAATATTGTGTAACCTGCTATGATTTTCTTTAGCATTTATTTTTAGTTTTTTTTGTCTTTTAATATGAGTTTTTATGTAGTCTGCTATGCTTTTTTAGGGTGATTTTTTTTTAGTTTTTTTGTTAGGGAATTTTTATTTTTTGTGTTTGATTTTTGTCACTGTAAGGATTTTCCAACCCTTCGAATATTTAATCATATCAAATAACTTTTAGCAAATAAAATAATTTAATTTAATATAATGAATGACCTAAAATTTTAAAGTATTATAATGATAAATGAAGAACATTATTATCAAAATGTTTCTAAAATAAATATTTAAAAATGAAATAAATAATAGTGTTTGTTTATACTTTGTTTATTAAAGAACTATTAATTAATTTTATAAAATCAAATTTAAATTTATCTATTTATTAATTAATTTGAATGATATATTAAGAATAAATACTATAATAGGTATGGTAATGTTATATCTGGTTATTATTTTTAAATTTAAAAAGTATATAATGTAATTAATATAATTTAAATATTAAGGAAATGTCAATTAATTTAAAAAATATATTTATTATTTTGAATTTATTAATTAAATTATATATAATTTAAAATATATTATATTAAAATAAAATAAAGTTATGTTTACTGGGTGTAGAATATAAGTGTAGTATTAAGGTACACTTTGATGTAAAGGTTACATGTTCAAAATTCAATGAGAAAAAATCTCAACCATGTTAAGGATTGGTGTGGCTTTAGCAGGGGGTGATCCTTGACAACTTATATGCTGAGGCAAAAAGTTAAGCATGTAGTCATCTGAAAACTCTAATCAAAACCATCACATTATATATATATATATATATATATATATATATATATATATATATATAAAGAAATTATATGTTCACTCGGTGTAAGTAGAGCAATCTAAGAGGAAGTGATTTTCATCCTCAATGTTCATATTCTCATAAAGATGGCAAATGCTACCTCTTTCACTATGGAGCTCATGAGAGTTAGTTCTTATCTTGGCTATATTAATTTTTTTCTTAGAGCTAGTTAAAACAAAGAGATACTTTTGTTCTTCTAAAGTAGGATTGATGACCTCCTTATAATACCTTAATTTTCTTTTAGCTTCTAATTCTTTCTCACACCACGTTTTCTCTTTAAACTTAGAAGTAACAATATTTTTAATGTTATTAATATTTTGCAATGCAATATTTTCATCAGTCTCCTAATGATTTAACCAGGCCTTGGTATCTTTATACCAACCTCACTTAAGCCTTGGGTGTTTTTAACTAAAATTAAAAGCAAAAATGAATAAACTCAAACTCATTCAATAATTTTTATTTCATTAAATAAATATATTTTGATGTTCATTTTATTATGAGTTAAATGATTAAATTATTTATTTTTTTAATTGTAAAATTAATTTATATTTATGTTTATTATATATATATATATATATTAATTAATATTTTTTTCAAATTTGTGTAGTTTATATTATCTTTTTCAATTTAATTAGTATTGTAATGGTTAAATAAAATAAATAAAATGTATCCCTAAAACGTCTATAAAGTCTATAGTGACCATTTTCTTATACATGAAGAGGAATCATGTCCTTAACTCGTATTTTTTTTATTAAATTAAAAAGAATAAAATAGAAAGTATAAATTAAAAGGATTATAAAGGATTTAAAATGTTCTAATTATAATGAAAAAATTTATTTGTATTTATAAAGAAGAGTAACATAAAATTATGTAGATACAAATAAAGAAGAGTAACATAAAATTATGTAGATATTGAGAATTTTATTTATATTTTATAATGTTAGACATGGAAGAAAATACAATTATATTTTCGAACATAGAAATTAGTTTTAAGTAAAATAAATATTTTTATTTATATTTAAATTGAAATATATTTTTATAATTTATTTTGAAATATAATTTTTTTATATATTTCATAACATAATATATATTTAATTATAATTTAAAAATTATCATTATAAAAACACTTTAAATTTAAATTATGATCTTGATAAATTTTGCGTATCACAAGCACCACAATCATATTATAATGAACAAAGATAAAATAATATATTAAATTAAAACTAGCAATTTCACTACATGTTGCAATAGAAACACCTTAAGGCAATAATATAGGAAATATGTTCACTAATAATGTGATTTCCTTGAGAATGTCTCTAGTATGTACAAGTCCATAGATCTTTGCAGTAATATTTTAAAGAAACTTGACTTTCACTCTTAAATTTAAATTCGGCAACCCATTTTGATGTTGACAATATACAATACCACTCATTCCAAAATCAAAGACCTACACAAAGGGAAAATGACACAAGAAGAAATGATCAACCAGTTTTAAAGGAGGAATAAATAGTCCACCAGTTGGGAGACCCCATGGATATTGAAAGTCAAACCTCCCATCAATTAGTTGAGGGGATAGAAGAAGAGTAGTGAAGAATCAAGAATCATATATCTTTTTCTTGCTATAATCATAGCCTAGTTCTTCATCTATCGCAACCCCTCTACTTTCAGTCGAGCATATATCACACCCTCTCCTTTTAGTCAAACATATATTTTTTTAACACAACGTCTCCCTTAGATAAGATAGGATATATTTTTGTCTTTGCATTGGCTATGAATCTCCTTACGAACCGATTTCTTCACCTGGACGTGGAACTGTTACAATCTATATTTATATATGATGTTATGACTCAGTCTGTGGATGTGCCCTACCCTTCCTCCCTCTCGATCGATATGTAGTAAAGCCACAACGAATGAGATAGTCACCAAGTAGACCAGATAAGTGAAAATTACACTACCATGTAAGTTATATCTTACAATTTGCACAGATAAGAATCCTAAGCTCGTTTAAACCATGCAAGAATATTAATTTTTTGAAGCTTGAAGGTTACTTATCTATGAAAATTCCATTTATATTATAATCTAATGAGATTATCCCAGATACTGTATCCAAATGGCCCTATGATATGGGAGAAAATTTTGACTTATCAAAAGACTCTATATTTGTAAAAGGAGCAATGTCTCCCCCACATGGCCCAATTATATCATACACACAATAAGTTAACCTAATGGAATCTCCATCATTCACTGGTGAGTTAACATCCTTGACATACTCAAATTTATTTTTTTTGTCCTCCAGCATGCTTTGATCAGAAGCAGGATTCCTTATGCTAGTATCCAATGCATCCCCAGTAGAAGAATCATCCCCAGTGATTGGTCTAGCATGGTTGTCTAAAATCTTAAGCACACCATGTGCAACCTCTATAGAACTGGAGACTGCATGGGTGTTTTCTATCCCATTGTATGTATATTTGGAATCCTTAGTGATGACGCAGGCTGAGCCTGCAATAACCAGGATCTTTTCTGCTCATGTATATACAAACATACGCCTTAACCAATATCCTCAATATACTCCTATCTGATCTTCTTTTGGAAGCTTCTTCATTACAAAACAACATGGGTTATGAAACCATGATAATTACTCATCATTCCAAATTTTCACTATAACTTCCATTCAACTCACATACTTTCATCATACCTCATTCTCATTCAATAAGGCTTTTATAAAACCCAAATCTCAAAATCTTAAAACACAACTTCATACAAAAGTTCAACTCCAATATAAGTTTTCATACCCACCATTCAATTACAAAGCCAAATCTTTACATACACCCTTTTAAGATCAGATTTCAACTCACCATCAAAATTCAAATGTACCCATGGTTTAATTCACTTGACATTGTTTATCATTTCCACACGCAAACTCTCCAGCAAACCATACTTTCATAACCCAAAGACTTGGACTGCATGCTCATTAAAAAAACTTCATTTGAAAGTTCGCCCAATCAATATTATGAAACAATCTATTATTTTTTCTCATTTGTGTGAATCACCCCAAATCTCATCTTTCGTTCTTTTTATAACGCTGGAGTACAAAATCAAAATTCAATAAAAAGGTGCGCCCCTGCTTTCACTGTTTACCGGTCTCTGTTTTTAAATGGAGTGATATATTCTAATAGGAATCGACTTTTACAGCAGCCTATTTAATAACAACGAACCACATAAATTTACCCGATTTCCAGCTTACCTCCACAAATGTCTTCCAATTTCTGTTGCGCCTTCACAATGCTTCATTCCATGAACAGATAGTGATGTATAACTGATTCCAAAAGTTTCAAACTTCTGAAACGTCCAGATGCCCAGTAACTACAGTGCTATAGCTTATTGCTTGATGATCCATCGATTTTTTATTCAATACAGCCCATTACTTGATTGCAATTGCCGTAACTTTCGTTCCTTCTTTAGCTGTTGGCTCAATACAGAATCTGAAGTCGATTCTTCCAAACTCAACGTTTCCTCAACTTCTGTTCAGCGCACCTGCACATCTTCCAATCACTTAAATAACATCATTATTTAACTGTCATTCAGTGCTGCATTACAACCAACCTGTGCGTTCTGTGACAACATAAATTAACCGGATTTTAACTCAACCACAGCTTAGATAAGGATCAATCTTCACAGCGTTCCATTTTCCATGAATCACCAATGTTCCATCGGTTGTATGGTGAATTTAAAGACATCGATTATACAGTTCGATCTTAAATTGACTTAAATCGATCTTTACTAGAATCGATTTCTTTCCCTTATCTCTAACACAATTACTGTTGGAATCTATTCATAAAATCATGACCAACATTTTCACACATTCTGTACATTGTTATTAAAACTGAATAGATCCTCTACTTCATGATGAAGCAGCTAGCGCTCGATTTTTTTCATTGCTGGCAATTAACCCCATAGATAGATATAAAATAGTCTCTCATTCATTAACACAGCTTTACCATAGACTTAGCAGTCATCATATCAACATTAAATAGCATCAAATCATTTCGATTATGCAAAGCCTTATGCCAGAGATTAATTCCCAGTTTCAAACACATTCACACACTCAAATTCAACATGCTCATATGACTCAAAAGTTACAATCCTCATATATATATAAAAAATAAACACTTACAAGAACTTTCGATTCATGGCCAGATCTTCAACATTTAGGCCCTAACAATTGCTGAAGACTTACAGCCTTGCTGTTCAAGCCTGCTTTTAGCCTCACACTCTCTCACAATCTCTAATGTATTTTCCTCTCAAAACCCCCTCTTATTTATACAATTTTAAAAGTAATCTAATTTAATGCTTTATCCCTTCAATTCCTCAACCATCCCCTAAATCTCTCAACATCCCTAAAAGATAGATTCTCATCCCTAAAACTTAGAAACTAATTCCAACTTAGGCTCCCTCATTAATTCTAGAAACTAATTTCTCTCACATATACAATTTCTCACAAATAATTAATTAATCACTCAAAATAATATTAATATTTACATGAAGATTTAATATTTCTTCAAAACATGAAACCCCCTAGCTTAGGTAAAATACAATGTGTTTTTCGGAGATGATGCTCCTGCATCACTTAGACATTGAAGATATCTTCGCTTGGTACATGAATTTAGTATGTTCATGTCGATAGTGCAGCATTAGATAGATTCGTAAGGTGAAGAAGCACCATGAGGAGTTGATACAGGGAAACAAAAGTACTCTTCTCACATTCTCATCTAAATTCACATAGATTGAACATACCCAATACGCTCAGTCAACTAGGACATTTAAGTGATCCATAAGCGACACTTGACACTCTAGGAACAAAATTCCAAAGGGTACTATATTTTACACTTATTTTGCGCATGGACACTCTAGAAATACCTTATAATAATAAGAAAACCATGAACGCTGCTCTGGCAGTTTTAAAGGAGGAAGAAATAATCCACTAGCTGGCAAACCCCATGGAGATCGAAGGACAAAGTTCTCCTGAATCAGTTGAGGAGCTAGAATATGTGAGTAGTGTTCTTGTCTTCCATTGAATGATGTATTTGATTCATTTGTGTCTTAGGATTCTATGTTAAGTGGGCCACCTGGAGGCTCACATGGAACTTTTTTATTATTGTTTGTTAGAAGAATTTCACTGTTCTTATCCAAAAGTCCCATGTTTTATTAAGTAGTAAAGAAAAATAACCATTTATCTTGCTGCAGTACAATTTAACCACACCCTTTCAAATTAATAGAATTTTTGTTATGGTTTTAAAAAAAATAGTGATTTTTGGAAGAAAGTGTAGATTTCAACAATAAATATCCTTAAAGGATAGGTCACTCGGGCTTATCAGAATATCCATGAAATAGGAGACTGTATTTTGTACCGAGATTGTATTATTTTTTTAAAGATAAATTTTATAATAATAAAATATAAAACTTGACTTCCTATTTCCAAAGTTTTTTTTAGCTTTCTGACCAACAAATACATCTCCATCGCTATTTTCATTAGGAGTTTGTATTATCTACACATATATGTGTAAATTCAGAAATATTTCCATTGGTAACAGGAATA
Source organism: Pinus albicaulis (assembly GCA_034641835.2). NCBI lineage: Eukaryota > Viridiplantae > Streptophyta > Pinopsida > Pinales > Pinaceae > Pinus > Pinus albicaulis. The sequence goes on along the minus strand of CM076575.1, from coordinate 928,254,416 downwards.
GATCCAAGTCTAAGCATTCATTTTATATGAGAAACATATAAAATTATAATATAATTTGGGAGTGGAAGAATCAAGAAACATACATATTTATCTTACTTTGAATAAGAACCTAGTTCTTCATACATCACAACAGCTATACAAGAATGTAAAAATGTTAGTGTAAAATAAATATAAATATAGTCCATCGATAAAAATATCATCTATATCAAATCCATTAGATTTAGTGAAGTTATCCACAACCAATGGGATAATTACCAGGTAGACCTGATAAGTGAAAATTACACTACATGTAAATTATATCTTACAAACTACACAGATAAGAATCCTAAGATGGTTTAAACCATACACGAATAATAAATTTATGAAGCTTGCAAAAAATTGTATGATTGTACTTGGAACATTATCAGGCTGCATTGAAGAAAGCTTATTTGTAGAAGTCCCATTTATATTAGAACCTAATGATATTATCCGGGATACTATATCCAAATGTCCCTCTGTTCTGGGAGAAAATTTTGACTTGTCAGAAGACTCTATATATGTAACAAGAGTAGTGTCTCCCACACATTGCTCAATTATATCATGCACACCATGAATTATCCTAATGAAATGTCCAACATCCTCTATTGATTTAACATCCTTGACAAAATCAGAATCATTGTTTTGGTCTTCAGGTAATCTCTGATCAGAAGCACGATGCCTATGCTAGTATCTAGTGTAGCCCCAGTAGAAGGATCATCCCCAATTATTAGTCCAACATGGTTGTCCAATCCCTTAAGTACATCAACTAAAAAATCTACAGAATTGGAGACCACATGGGTGTTTTCTATCCCATTAGGGTTATATATTCTGAATCTTTAAACATTGTAGATATCTCTGCTTCAGACATGAATTTATTAGTTTCATGTATATTAGAATTCACCACATGTGTAGCAATGGAAGTAAAATTTATCTCAAAAATAGGGCTAGAAATGGAGTTATTATTGGTAGACACAAAATGAAGTGTCAATGGAGGAGTTCTCAACAACAAAAATGGGTCAACTATTACTATATATTATTTCAGCTTCTTTGTCTATACTATCTCAGCAATTTTCATACCTGGACTGTCTTGACCCGGAGTCTTCCCAATAGTTTGTATGTAATCAATACTCCCAACTTCAACCCATTGAACATTGACCCATGCACTCTTGTCAATATCAACATCTACAAATGCTAACTTTTCATTTCTAATATTCAGCTCAACACCCATAAGAAGATTGTAAGCTACAATAGCTACAGTGTCAGCTTCCAATTCATTACTAACATGAAACTCCAACTCAAATGATCAAAATTCATTTAATTCAATAGGTATACATTATGTCTTAAAAATAAAACTCTTGTCATTCTCAACATCTGCAACACTCTTTTCACCATCATATTTTTGTACCCTCCGAACCCGAGTTTCATAAAATGATCAAATATCACTGTTAAATTAAGAAGCCAAGCATAATTTGAAACATCAATAATCCAACCATATGTAAGAAAGGAACATTTATCTTCCATCCATTATTAGTTTAAATAGGTTGCAATTGAAAAATTTGTATAATCATAAGCTACAAAGATAAAGCTTAAGATCATCTTAACGAAGGAATTCTTTGGGATAGTCACATATTTCCACAAATGGAGATCCTTTAATGGAAAAATAAGTATCACAAAATACTAATAGATAGCATGATCAGGTTTATATATCAGAAAAGCCTTAGAGTAATGACTTCCTTAAAATTTAAGAATATTTTTTCATGGTAACCTAGAATTTTTAGAAAGTGTTGAGGGATAGA